>JAXIVJ010005346.1:0-65000 GCA_036785665.1 Chirona hameri | reverse complement strand
CGGCCGGCCGGTGACACTGAGGCGGCCGTGCCGGTGGCACTGATGCGGCCGGCCGGTGGCACTGATGCGGCCGGCCAGTGGCACTGAGGCGGCCGTGCCGGTGGCACTGAGGCGGCCGGCCGGTGAGTGTCTGACGCAGCATGACGGACGGAGCGACGCGCCGCCGCTCTGCACCGCTCTTGTATCACACCCTGGGGACGGTGCCCTCGGCGTTGGACTGGAGTGCTGCGCTGGATCCACAGCGACCGGAGGGCCGCGGCAGGAGCTGCCGAAGGACCGGGGAGCTGCGCCGGGACGCGCCGCGCCTCACCGCGCCTTCATCACGAACGACAACAGATGACGTGTTGTGACCGCCCGCTGTGGCCGCGCCAGTGTGCAACCCTCACGCGGGTAAATAAACAGTCGCATACTGGGCCGGCGCGGCCGGCCAGCTCACGGCCTCACCTGTGGGCCGACTGACGGGTGGCGCTGCCAGCAGTGGCCTGCCGAGGCGGATTGATGAGCCACCCGCCAAGGAGCAGCCCAGAGGAACGGCTGTCCTGATAGAACTGGGCGATAGGATACGAGTTAATGTGGACTAAAATTCCGTCTTTCCATTCTTCTGAATTGCCGTATAGCGTGTCTCCTCAGCCGTAAGAACGGTGGAGTTAGGGCGCTATGACACCATCACTTTTCAACAACAACAACAAAACGCATCACGCGTGCGTCAATGCATGGGAACAATCAACAAAATATGCTTAGCACCCCACATTTTGAGATGTGACAAACCTGGTGCGGCTCGAGTGTTATGCTTGGCAATGACTCACACTCCAAACTCACACTCCACACATTTCCGCAACAAAATAGACCAGCCGACATATCTTAACCCCGAATATCCTTGGAACAGTTAGATTGATTACCTAAAATTTGAGCCTATTTGATATATAAGCACGGTTAACCCGCCATTGACTGGGGGGGGGGGGGGGGAGCGAAAAACGTCCCCCCTAACGAACTTTCGCAATAGCTTCAAAACCAATAACGCTATTAACGTGAAACTTTGTGTCTTCTCCCACATCAATTTTATGTCTTCTGCGCGAAAATTAAGTATTATCGTCGATTTTTTGTTAAGGAGATATAGCGAATTTAGTGACATCACTACACACCAGTTTGACGAAAAAATCAGATAAGCTTTAACAGACCGCACAAAGACCATATGTTGAGCAAAATGTAATCAAGATACGTCAAAAGATAGCAAATGACGAGGGCTACGAAATGGCTATCTCGGATTTGTGAAACTTGTGGGGTTTAACCCCCAGAAATTCATAAAACGGATTTATTTTCTTTAAATGCCCACACAATCAAAACTTTTAAAGATACAAAAAAAAACTGAATATATGTTAGAAAACCACACATGGGCAATTCCCAAACCAAATTTCAAAACAATATCACCATTTTGACTGACTTATGGCTTCTAAAGTATGAGTACCTAAAACATGACGTGTTTGGTTAATTTTGTTTTTATTGACCAGTTACTAGCAAGTAAACATCATCCCTGCATTTGTGAGGCGAAACTGGTCCAGAAACATGCCTTTTTTATTTATATTTATCAATTTCGAATTTTGACCTTATGTTAATGTGACCTGATCTTGACCTGAGCTCGACACTAGCTTCCCTTAAATGAAGTCAGGTAGTAAAATGACTATCACTGTCGAATTATACGAGTACAATAATTACCCATAAAACATATGTCGCATGACTTTCGTATATATTTTGCGCATAGTAACCTTTTGTGACCTGACCTTGACCTTGGACTTTGCGAACAATCTCACTTTAGCTCATGCGGGATGTGTATTATACCTTTCAAAGCACTTTGGGTGATCATGATCGCAATAGAAGGCTTTGGATGGAAAGTATGGCCCATACACTCAAATAGCTCGATTTTGACCTTTTACCTGACCGTGAGCTGACATGTCACCTCAATATGAAACTTTCGAGTATGCTTTAGATGCGTCCTATTGAGAGATTTCGAATGCCGCCTTGTGCGTCTCGCTGTTCGGAAGATAACCAGGGGGGCGTCCCCCCCCCCCCCCCCCTCCCCCCCCCCAGTCATTGGCGTTCGACTGAGACCCCAGTCAAGGGCGGGTTAATACATATGTTCCAGATGTCGACATGGAAAGAAACATCATGATATTTGTATATTCCTCCTTTGATTTTCATTGTCAATGATTATATGTCTGTCAGAATATCCACTCTGCTTACCAAATCTTCCCAAGCTCAAAGGATTTACATTTAGCAGCTCCTCACACCGAAGAGTTAATAAGCTTAGCAGGTTTATGTTAATCAAACATATCAATTTAAATAAAAAGGAAATACAATCCAAAATTCGATCATAATCTCCCAATCACCCAAACAGGCTCCCAGCTATCACCTGACCTCCCGCTAAGCCTCTGCACGTGCTGACTCGTGCAGCAATTTCACATTGTGTTGTCGGCATCCAGGACTGGTCAGCTTCCACTCACATTCAACAATGATCACCCGGATAATCTGCAAAAATCGCACCTCCACCGCATTGTTGCTGGGTAGGTGATATGTGGCACTCCAGCCACCCACGTGGCACATCAAACAATGCGCAGCCCGCAGACCAGACCATACCCGTCTCTGAAAACGTCTCCTCGCTGTTTCTGCGGAATATCGCTGCCTCCACGCACCGGCTGTCCGGGGCGTGCGCGTCGCCGCGTCCGGCCGACCTTATCTGTGGCAGCGCGGACGGGCGCGCGATTCGTCGCCGCCGCGCCGTCACCGCCGCACAGCGGACAGCCGGCCAACAGCCGGCCATCAGCGGCGCTATTTAGCGGCGCTATTTAGCGGCGGCGGCGGTCCGGTATCAGTTGGCCGCCGGCCGTCGCCGCCGAGCCGACCAAAGCCGATCAGCCGGCCGCCGAGGGGGTCTTCATTACTGGCCACTCAGGCCGCGGCAGAGCGTCGTCCCCAGTGCGGCGTGTTTGTCTCGTTGGTGTTACGGTATTCGAGACTGTCACAGAAGGAGAGTTCCTCTCAGTATGTACTTACGGAAGGCTTAGATGCCTGAGGCGGCCGTCAAATCAGGGCATTTGAAGCCTGTATGTGATGAGTTGACCTGTTGTGTCACATGATTATTGGCCAACTTATCTCAGCTTTGGGCCAAGGCAGCTCATCACATCATTGAGCCGGGTACTTTGGCCATCCCGTGTCATGAGAGCAGTACATCTCAACACCGGCACCGTCACATTAGGAGAGCCCATTTCACCGGCACCGTCACATTAGGAGAGCCCATTTCACATCGGGCCATACATTGTCGGGCTCCTTTGTGGTGGACGGGGCGGTTATGCGGTGAGAGAAGTCCCGT
The DNA here is from genome assembly GCA_036785665.1 of Chirona hameri. NCBI lineage: Eukaryota > Metazoa > Arthropoda > Thecostraca > Balanomorpha > Balanidae > Chirona > Chirona hameri. Next base: position 61,636 of record JAXIVJ010005346.1, on the reverse strand, counting down.
TCGGCCTGGGGCGACCGAGCGACATCACGTGACCGTCACCGGTCTGCCCGGAGGACTGATGGATGATATCACGTGACCGTCACCGGTCTGCACGCAGGACTGATGGATGATACCATGTGACCGTCACCGGTCTGCCCGGAGGACTGAGGGATGATATCACGTGACTGTCACCGGTCTGTCCGGGGACTGAGGGATGATATCACGTGACTGTCACCGGTCTGCCCGGGGTGACGGAGGGATGATATCACGTGACCGTCACCGGTCTGCCCGGGGTGACTGAGGGATGATATCACGTGACCGTCACCGGTCTGCCCGGGTGACGGAGGGATGATATCACGTGACTGCCACCGGTCTGCAGAGGTGTGTCTCCATCGTCTGCGGCAGACCAGAGGCAGCTCCGCCGGCCAGTCGCCAGGGAGACCATAACAACTGACACAACCAGAGCTGCATCCCGGCGACCGAGCACGGTTAGCAACGCAGCGGCATGCCGGGGCTTGGCAGCCTGTGAGGCTGCGCGGGCGGCGATCATGGGCGTATGCTGACCATGTACCAGACATGATTGAGGGGCTCAGCGAAACTGGGCCGTCCCGGAGGACGATCTGAACGGTGCTTTACTGTAATGTCTAATGAAATGAGGCGGGGAATGAGAAGGGCGCCTAAAGAGTGTTTCTATTCAAGCGTGTTATTGCAGCAGCGCAGTGAAGTTCTCGTACGTTGAAAACGTTCTCCATCTGCAACTTGACATGTATGATATGTTTATTTGTCATAACACAAAGAGAAATGGTCAGGGGTTGATTTGCAATCTAACTGAATGGGATCGGCTAAATGAATGAGCACATCTTGATCTGACACCGGCGTGCGCAGTACGTCGGCCCATGGCTCCCGACTACCGATATCCGACTGGAAAGGTGTGCAGGTGGTCAGTGGTCAGATGTTGAACAAAAGACGTTCAGTTCAGTTCAGTTTGGAGAATTACGTAATACAACATGCATGCACAATAAATGTTCAATGGCGGATTGGCGAAATAGCAATAGCTCTAAATTACGGCGCCTTTTCCGGGGAACGGTTCACGATCTGAAATGGTGAACAAAAGACTGACGTAATACCGTACAAAAGAACCTACAAAAAGTGTAATGTGTTTGGCGAAGAGACTAAGCTTGAGCTGGCATTGAATGTGGCGAATTGGTTAACTTCAGTTTCTCTGCCTGAAGTAACAGTGAATTGAATGTAAAAGCCGACACCACGTGACAATGATGGCTCCTGTAATAAATAGTCCGTCTTTGGACGACGGACATGTGTTGTCGTCTTTAGCTCCACATATGGCTCAGTGCAGGTTTAAATCTCCGTTACCACTCTTACAAAAACTGCGTTAGGGCTTAAGCCTTGACCATGCCCGTGTGCCTCACTGCTGATTAATTTACCGGGGTCTGCCACTGATTAATGTTCCCAATGATTGGCTGGCGGTCCCATCATCGTATCTATCGGCGGCCGTGGAGGGGTCAGCTGAAATACATCCTACCTTCATGAGGAACTTTGTCTGCGAGTTCGGCGCGTTGTTCGGTCCCGCAGGTTGTACCGGAATCGTGCCGAAACAGAGCAGTTTCTCAGTCAACGCTGATGACTGATCTGTGGCAAGGCAGCCCGTTAGCTGACCCGTTAGCTGACCCGTTAGCTGACCCGTTAGCTGACCCGCCAGCTGACCCGTCAGCTCACCCGTTAGCTGACCCGTTAGCTGACCCGTCAGCTCACCCGTTATCTGACCCGTTAGCTGACGTCAGCTGACGTTAGCTGACGTTAGCTGACCCGTTAGCTGACCCGTTAGCTGACCCGTTAGCTGACCCGTTATCTGACCCGTTAGCTGACCCGTTAGCTGACCCGTTAGCTGACGTCAGCTGACGTAGGCTGACGTTAGCTGATCCGTTAGCTGATCCGTTAGCTGATCCGTTAGCTGACCCGTTAGCTGACCCGTTAGCTGACCCGTTAGCTGACCCGTTAGATGACCCGTTAGCTGACCCGTTAGCTGATCCGTTAGCTGACCCGTTAGCTGACGTTAGTTGACCCGTTAGCTGACCCGTTAGCTGACCCGTTAGCTGACCCGTTAGCTGACCCCTTAGCTGACCCGTTAGCTGACCCGTCAGCTGATCCGTTAGCTGACCCGTTAGCTGACGTTAGTTGACCCGTTAGCTGACCCGTTAGCTGACCCGTTAGCTGACCCGTTAGCTGACATGTTAGCTGACCCGTTAGCTGACCCGTCAGCTGACCCGTCAGCTCACCCGTTAGTTGACCCGTTAGCTGACGTTAGCTGACCCGTTAGCTGACGTCAGCTGACGTTAGCTGACCTGTTAGCTGACCCGTCAGCTGACCCATTAGCTGACCCGTTAGCTGACCCGTCAGCTGACGTTAGCTGACCCGTTAGCTGACCCGTTAGCTGACCCGTTAGCTGACCCGTTAGCTGACCCGTTAGCTGACCCCTTAGCTGACCCGTTAGCTGACCCGTTAGCTGACGTTCGTCTTCCGTAGGAGGGGCACTGACGCCACATGTGTGACTGAACCAATCCGTCTTTCACCGTCACCGTCACCGTCACCGTCACCGTCACCCCGTCACCGTCACCGTCACCGCCGTCAGGTAAATTCTAAATTGGCCCACACCAGCTCAGACGCCCTCCGGAGGTGGCGGTGGCGGCGGTGGCGGCGGTGGCGGCGGTGGCGGCGGCGGCGGCGGTGGCGGCGGTAGCGGCGTTAGTGGCGGCTGTGGCGGTGGCGGTCAGCTCGCGGTGACCTCTGACTGACTGATGGGTGGCGATCAGCCGGCCCCGGGGCGTCAGAGGGCGGCGGCCGGCCGGCCCTGGGGCCGTCTGAGGACGCCGATCGGCCGCCCCGGGGCGTGACGAGTCCATCGGCCGGCGGCTCATGATGAATAGTGACAAATGCGGCGTCCCGGCCGCCGCCGCCGCCGCCTGGAACCGACCCTCCACCCCACGCCGGCCACCGAGCCGCCCCCGCCAGCAGCACCACACCGACACGGGCAAATTCTCCAACTGTACCGCTCATGAATTAAGCAGCGGCGACGGCGGCCGTCAGCACTGCTTTGATACGGGGAGACAGATGGACGCGTCTTCCGCGTCTGAATAAGTGCTGCGCGGTTTGGCGATTATGAACTGTGACGGTGGGGAGGCTCTTGGAGTAGCACTAATTTGACACACGGGATTCCACGACAGATCGACCGTTCACACCGCCACATGTTTTATTTTGATGAAATTTTGTCTATAGGGTAACCTTGTGCCCTGAAGTCGATTTTGGCATCGGCAGACCCATAAGGTTAACGGTTCTCAATATATAGCCTCGGGCATTTTTGCGAGGTCACGTTGCATGGTAATCTTTGGAGGCATGTAGCTCCAAAACCACTGAACATAATGCATCATATAGGTATATCATGGTGACGGCAATTAACTAGGCAACATTTTGATAATATCCGATTTGCAAAATTTTGACTTTTAATTGTTTTGATGACGTAATTTATTTGTATTGTTTGCGCCTATACTCCTTCCTCGTCAAAAATGGGCATTTTCATATTAAGGCTTAACTATTTATCTCGATAAAAAAAAAAAAAAGGTAATATTTCTAAAAATATTTCATTTTATTTTTTGAATACTTCTGTTTTTTTTTGCAAATACAGCATGTTAAGACATTTTCAGTAGAATATCGCCACTGGCACTGCAGGTAGAGGGTGGTGGGGGTGAACGCGCCCCCAAAATGACCCATGACCAAACCCTCTTAGCCCCTCCCCCCAAAAAATTAATGGTACAGGTATGTTCAAAACAGTAGGTAATAAGCAATGCACATTATGCATCCATGAAGGTGTTGGAAATATATATCCTACGTTACTTGCCAGAAATCCCAATGCCATGAAAAGTATCCACATGCCTTCAGGAGTGGATACTAAATACAAAGAGGACTTTTTGATGACGTCATTTTTTTGTGCCCGTCAAAAATCGTATTTTTTTTTGGTTTCATATTAAGTAGAGATGCAAAAATTTCCCCAAAAACAGGAACCGGCCCCGCACCGCCACCGCTCATGCATGAGTTGGGACCGGCATCAAGCCCGGCCACATGTGGCAGCACCCGCCGGCCCGGCACTCGGCAGCTAGGAATCTGCATGTTTACTTCATTCTACACTTAAAATCTTTTAGCAGGAATATTATAGTTTTCAATGTGCATTTTGCACCATTTTAACACACACCACATTGAAACACCAATGGATAATGGACATATATGAACCATGGAGTAAATAAATCCCACAAAAGTCAGAACTTGAGATAAATAATCAGCAACAGACTAACAGGGAAGTGGAACAGGTCAAGGTGAGTAGACTTCTTTCATCTTTGGTGGTTTGCAAACATAAAAAGCATAAAAATAAGACGCATGATAGATATATAGATCATGCAAGTCCAAACGAGTAGCTTTAAAGTATATAATAAGTATGCATTCATCACTCAACATCACACAATGCAATGTTTGGGTTGTAATTGTAATAGCGTCTACAAACAATGTTGAGGTACTACAACCTACTTACCTATTTTATCAACGTTGACATGGACTAGTAAATAATAAATATACTTCACAGGATAATGGGAAAAAGGCGAGTTTTCCTGGACATTTAAGTATGACAAACGCACTAAAAACATTGGGAGTGACTATCATATCTTGAATGATAAAAATAAAATAATCAACCTGTTTTAAATTACAGAGTATTCCTCGGTTTTCTCACTATCCAAGCCAAGATATCTATAACTAACATACAAGCCAGTCACACGCACAGCGCCACTCTCATACGGCCTTGGCACATATTTATACTGCCTTGGGCAGTGGGCACAGAGAAACAAAGCTACTTCACTGCCAAGGCCAAGTCCGTAAAACTGTTGTTCTATTACCCCGATACAACTTCACTGCTGCGTTTAATGGCGGCTGAAGTATTTGACAATTGTGAATCGTTGAGCTCAAAACGGCACAGACAATTAATCCCGTCACCGAAATGACTAACTTTATCACCATAAATAACTTAAAATCACCAAAATGGAAATGTCAACATATTGCGGATTCGGCAGATGGACTTCTTTAAAAATATTTCAACTTGAACTGGCCCCAAGGGTTAGGATTTGATACTACAGCTTATTTTCGAATACGAACATGAGCAATTGTCTTCACGCAATTCTGAGGCGTCGCGATTCTGAGCTGTGAAGTTGTGAATATCTGTCAAAGTGACAGACATTCGCGAATATCGATCTGCTGCTGAATTGACACACGTGATTCTTTTACGGCCCAGTCCTGGCGAATTCGTCGCAAATGTGACTCATCAAAACACATTGTTTGGAAATTGGTTTTGAAGGTGTTGTTGGGGAGGGTGTCACGTGGAATTATGCAAGGTCATATATAAATTATGGAGCTATTTGTGATAAGAAGTTGAAGTGGAACTTAGACAGGTTTGCATTCTGGGATAGGTCTTGTCCACTTAAGATTTCTTTGCAAAATGTTTTTGTTTGTGTTTGGCAGTCTTTTCACCTTTATAATTGTAATTGCATAAAATACAATATTTGTTCACTACCAAAACTACAAATGATATGACTTGAATATGTCCTTTCTCATGTGGAACTAAATAGTAAATATGTATCAATAAATATTCTCAGTAATATGTATTTACAATAGTATTAACAATAATTATTATCATATACGTGGGTGGTTTTGTTCCATAGGTACTTATTTGATATACAAAATGATTTGGGGTGACCTGGGGCAATGGGATGACTAAATATAAAATTGTATGCCACCCCACCTAGTTACTAGTGATGACAGTGGAATATGATTTGGGGTAGTTGTTTCTGTTTGACTGCACTCGACTCGCGCACTGCTGCAGTGACTGAGCTGATGAATTGATCATGAATTGACCCTGTAGTTTGATTTATTAAGTTTCACTGGTGTGTCCACTCCTTACTAGGTCGTACTAGTTATCGCTTTTAATTTGTAAGCTGTGCCATTGTTATTTGTTATGATGGTGTTTTACTGTTGTATATTTTTTTCTTCTCAATTTATCATGATCTTTAAGCATGTATGTTCTGACTTCTGCCAATATTTATTTCTATTTAACTAGTTTTTTTTTAAATTGATAACTTGTGCTGAGCCCGGCATGAGACCGGTAAGCCTGAGTTCAGACACAGTTTCAGGCACACCGGGCCTGAATTTGGGCCCAGCGCCGGCTCCGTAGTCCTGAAATTTGCGTCTCTAATATTAAGGGTCATATTTATCTCGAGATAGTAAAAAAAGGTAATATTTCTAACAATTTTTGTTTGTTTAATACCCACACGAAAAATATTAAAATCGGACCTTTCGGGTATATTGAACACCCTTCGTCAGTGATTAAGAGGCATTCGGTAACAGGTCATTGCTCGTCTATAAGACGAGCAATGCCATGTTACCGAATGCCTCTTAATCGCTAACGCAGGGTGTTACAATATGGCCGAAAGCTCCGATTTTATTTTGTCTTGTAGAGTAAGCCCTCTTAGTATTTAACCCTCGCCCGGGAAGGGGGTGGATGCTACCCCCTCGGTTTCTCGTGAATAACTCGCGTAGTTTTCAACCGATTGAAGTGGAACTTTCATTGCCTTATTTTAGAACAGTTTGTCACATACTCTAAATCTTTGAAACTTCTAACTCACATGACCCGTCATCTATGACCTGTTTCTCAAGGTCATGTCAGGCGCAACTGGCGTCCCGTAGTATCGATGCATGTAACTTGTGAAGTTTCCGAGTGTTTGTTGTTCAGGAGCATAGCCACAGGTGTTTCCAGGTGACATTTGTGGTTTCCACTGACATTGTGACCTCATTTGACATTTTTAGAGGTCAACCGAGGTCATTGTCCTTCGATGACCTCAGCTTACTTTTGTTTGCTTCTGGTGGTTTCTTAGGACATTTTATGACGCTGATTTCAAATTTGGCGCCCATTAACCCGCGAGTTACTGGGGTAATTTTCATAACGCGACTTACTGTTGGGGGGGGGGGGGGGGGGGGGGGGGGGAGGCTATCTCCCCCTCGGATCTCCGGAATTTCTGGACGATTATAAAAATTCAAACGGCATTCGATAGCCTTGGGAAATTTATCGAGGGAAACACATTATTGTTGACCTCGGGGTCACCGATGATGTCAAAGGTCAGGTCAAGTACAAAATGTTTGACCGTATCAAAAGGTCTCGGTGGATGGAATTGTCGCGCAAAATTGCGATATTAAATGCATAAGCAGTCGATAAATCGGTATGATTCGTGTGTCTGACAGTTCTTAGTACCTTTCTAAGCTGTTTATGACCTTGGGTCAGGTCAAGGTCATCCGAGGTCACGAGGTCAAACTGCAGAATACGGTCATTAGGCGTTGTAACACATGTTTATGGGTTTGTTTTTCGTCTAGAACGCGAAAAATGACCTTAGAACATTGTTTGTTTTATATAAATAGAAATAAAAAGCAAAAACGGAAATACATTTTTTTATGCATAGTAATGCTGTGAGAGGTAGTCGATTTTTGTCATTTAAGGGTCACAAGTCAGTCATTTTTGAAGATATCGTCTTCAAATTTGGTACACATATTCACCTAACACGTCTCGATCACATATATTCCTTTTTTGTTGTTGATACTTCTGATTTTGTGTTGACAATTTTGTAAAAACAAAAACATGTATTTGGATTTCTACAAATTTTGAATACAAAAACTCAAAAATCCGAGATAGCAGTTTCATAGCCCAGTCTTCTATTGCCAGTAATTTGATTGAAGGAAATTGCGTTTATCTCAAACATTGTACCTTTGACAGCTTTTTCCAAAAAAACATTATTTTGAAACAAAAACCGAAGAACATGACGTCATTCTGACGTCATTCCCGGTTGAGCTATCATAACCTCATATTTTTCCTTTAGCTAACATGTGTAGAATGGATGTGAGAGAAGGTACTGCAAGATTGGTGACGATACTGTTGTTCGTCTAGAAGTTATTGCAAAATAATGGGAGGGGGCAAAACATAGTCCCCCAGTAAGTCGCGGGTTAAGCATTATGATATGCTCATTCACGATTCTAGCTCGATTAAATTCAATTTATACGCATTTACAATTTTGATAACTTTTGGGTCATTGACATGACCTCAGAGGTCACATAATAAACCAAGACCTTAAAATCGGATATCAGCAGCTTCCTCTCATCACAAGCAACACGCTCGTTTTTTAATCGAAGCTCTAGCTCAATTAGGGGAGAAACGCTACGGGGGGGGGGGGGGGAGGGTCGTACCACCCCCCTACACGAACACGTTGTGATTTTTCCCTACCCGGGCGAGGGTTAATATATATCACCCACTCCACATCATGTATTTTCGCGGATCCAGATCGTCTCCCGCAACTACCAAATGCAGTACAAGTGCGGTATTCTACTGCAAATGCCCTTAACATGTTGTATTGGCAAAAACTGAAGTATTAAACAAATAAAATATAATATTTTTTTTAGAAATATTACCTTTTATTTGTTTTCTCATATAACGAGATAAATAGTGAACCTTTAATATGAAACTCAATAAATGCAATTTTTGACGGGGAATGGGTATAGGCACAGAATATAAAAACAAATGTGACGTCATCAAAAAATCAAAATTCTAATTTTGAAAATCGGAGATTATCAAAATGTTGCCTAGTCCATGCAGCCACGACGATATACCTATATGATGCATTATGCTCATTGGTTTTGGAGCTACAGGCCTCAAAGATTACCCTGCAGCGTGACCTTGCAAAATTGCCCTAGGCTATATCTCGAGAACCGTTGATCTTAACCCGCGAGTGACTGGGGTATATTTCATAACGCGACTTACTGGGGGGGGGGGGGGGGCTATTTTTTGCCACCCCTTTGATCTCTGGAACTACTGGACCGAATGTAAAAACTCAAACGGCATTCGATAGCCCTGGAAAATGTATCGAGGGAAACATAATATTGTTGACCTCGGCTTCACCGATGACGTCACAGGTCAGGTCAAGTACAAAATGTTTGACCGTGTCAAAAGGTCTCGATGGATGGAATTGTCGCGCAAAATTGCGATATTAAACGCATAAGCTGTCGATAAATCGGTATGATTCGTGTGTCTGACACTTCTAAGTACCTTTCTAAGCTGTTAATAACCTTGGGTCAGGTCAAGGTCATCCGAGGTCACGAGGTCAAACTGCAGATTACGGTCATTAGGCGTTGTAACACATATTTATGTTTTTTTTTATCGTCTAGAACGCGAAAAATGACCTTAGAACATTGTTTGTTCCATATAAATAAAAAGCAAAAATGGAAATTCGTTTTTTATGCATAGTAATGCTGTGAAAAGTGGTCGATTTTGGTCATTTAAAGGTCATAACTCGGATATTTTTAAAGATATCGACTTTAAATTTGGTACACATATTCACCGCATACGTCTAGATCATACATGTTTCGGTTTTTGGATAATTCTGATTTTTTTTGTTGAAAATTTGGTAAAAACAAGAAAAATGTATTTGGATTTCTCAAAAATTTTAATAAAAAAACTCAAAACTCCGAGATAGCAGTTTGATATCCCAGTCTATTGTCAGTAATTTGATTTAAAACAATTTAGTTTATCTCAAATATCGTATCTTTGACAGCGTTTTCCGCAATCCATTATTTTGCAACACAAACCGAAGAACATGACGTCACTCTGACGTCATTCCCGGTTGACTTATCATAGCCTCATATTTTTCCTTTTGTCAACATGTGTAGAATTGATGTGAGAGATGGTACTGCAAGTTTAGTGACGATACCTTTGTTTGTTTAGGAGTTATTGCAAAATAACGGGAGGGGGGCAACAAATAGCCCCCCCCCCCCAGTAACTCGCGGGTTAAGGGTCTGGCGATGCCATCATCGACTTAAGGGCACAAAAGACCCCCATAGACAAAATGTCATCAAAATAAAAAATGTGGTGGTGTGAACTTGGATTTTTTTGTTCGATCTGTCGCGGAATGCCCCACATGTTTGTTACACTTCCACACGAGGACTGTCAAAAGCTGTATGTGTCTGTTCCGACTTTATGCAGATGGACCGTAAAAAGACCACCGCTGTTCAAGGTGACGTTTTTGTTTGTCTGTAGTTGGCAAATATTATTGAATTATTTCCTCATCTGATCTCATGTCGTCGCGTTATCCTGAACCACGTACCCCGTACTACGCATGTTACCATCCACATTTGCAGTTAGTTGCCCCTATTTGTAACAGGGGGGGGGGGGGCAGATTCCTCCCCCTCATGTTTTATCCAGATACCTCCCGAATCGCTAGGATCAGACCCATGAAATTTTGGGACTTTTCCTAGAATTGAATTTTGCATATGGAGTCATAATTTCGAGTTCTTAACCTGAAGAGAGGCGGTTCCAGGGCACGTTTTTGGGAGGATTCTGCGGCGACATTTGGCGATAATACGGAAATGCGATCTTCACGGCTTCTTCCTAACTGCTTCAAGTATAAAGGAGTTACATCGGGTTACGGTGATTGCAACAAGTGCAAATTAGTTGATGTTAATTAAATATCATAAAAATTGCATGACAGAGGCGGTTTCAGGGGCTTGTAAAGGGGGAGTATCCAGGAAGTATTCAATAATTGGCGGGAAGCCAATAGAGCGAATTAAGGAGCATTTATAGCTATCAAGATGTAAAAGATAGTTTCTCCTTCCATTATTTGCATAATTTACTACATATAGAGTTGCAGGGGCGTGTTCAGGCACATCAAAAGGGATGACATAACATACTGGCATAGTGATGACGATATGCTAGCGATTACGGCACAATAGACGGTTAGTTTATAATGATATATGCACATATGAGGCCAGTAGAGGAAATTAAGTCATGGTTTTGCAGAGGCGCGCTCAGGAATGGAAGAAAGGGGTCATATTATTGCAAGGAAACTAAGATGCATGGGCCTACAATGACATAACATACAGCAGTTTTCGGATTAAACATGCACCACAGGGTACTCTACGAACGATTATAAGATAATAGGCGATTCCAGGTAGGGTAAAAATGGGGGTAATCAATGTGAATTGAAGTTGTAGGTGAAATAGTCACTGTTGACTAGTTAGTATCATAATAACGGATACTATACCTATCAAAAGGTCTTGCACCTCCCCAGTTTGGATCTTGGATACGCCTATGATGAAGTACAACATGCAAAAAGAAACTATCTACGATTAGTATCTTATTTGTAGTGCTGGGTAGCAACTTGCCTGCGGTTACTTTTTTTTCCTATTTTACCTCCCTTTTTCACTAACCTGGTACCGCCTACGGCAACAAATATGTTCCATAACTATTTTGTCTTATGTCACAATAACACACCATTTCATTTATACAAAAACAACATCAAAAAATGGTTTTATTACGCATTTACTTCACCCCCATATTGAGTGACCTGCACACGCCTATGATTTTTTTATTTTCACCAGTCACCGCCACATATTAATTTCCAATTCATTCTCTATCGATTCCCATTAATTGCGTTCAAATCGGTTGATAAACATGACAGCTGTGTTCGATCACAAATGCCTCTAAAATGTGTAGTTTTTGCCCCCCTGTTGCCCCCTATAAAACATTTTTTAAAAAGAAATGTAGACCGTGTTGAGGGGAATAATATGCTGTTTGATTTGTGAAAATCGGACTGGTAGATCTCGAGATCTCCAGGGGGGGGGGGGGACGGAATCCTCCACCCCCTGTTACAAATGGGAGTAGCCAGGAGCCTGTTACAAATAGAGTTAAAGGGACACTCCCACCTTCTCAAAAGTTGTCAAATGTACGCCGCTTGTGGTGCAAAATATGAAATAACTGCTGCCGAACACGATTATGACATTTGTTTCTCGCAAACAGTGCTCAATTTAATAAAAAGTTAAGTTTTAATGTTTGGGTTGATGACGTCATATTGAGCTCCAGAGAGCTATACATAAATCCTTTACGCTGCCAAAGTATGGCACAATTATGTCGAGACAACTCTGGCGCTTTGAATACAAAACAAACCAATGACCAAACCATTTGAAACAAGCAAATATCTCCAAGTCTAACCGTAAAACAAGTCGACTATCATCACCATTTGATAAAGAGAGGTGACGTCATCGGCTTTAGACCCCTATTCAAATACACGTGGGATTTATTCGTTACAATTGTCAAGACCAAGCTCGAATTTCTTTTTGATTAGACCTATGTGGTTGTTTTAACTGCTACCCTACTTAAAGGAAATAGTTCACCTTTGAAACATTTTACCCAACACGATTTGATTATATTTTTTAATACAATTTCTTTTTATATTGTAAAAAATGGCCTTATATCGCGCCGATTCAGGACAGAAGGCCGTAAATTTGTATTGTTTATAAAAACTATATGCATACTCTCTGAGTCAGAGTCCTGACGTCACGCGAATGTAAAAAATGGTTCAGCCAATCAGATTCGAAAGTAGTCGCGTAAAGATAGACTCGCATTGGAGATGTGCCAACCGGCGGCCGGCGTTCGCTTGCTAGCACCAGCTGCAAGCTGATTGGTTGATGGTATAGCCTCTGCCCGGGCTAGAACCAGTACAACATTCTTTCGCCAGCACCGCATTCCTTCGCCAAAAACTCAAATATATTCGGCTGGAGAGTCTTTTCAGTCAAGAAAACCTGCAGATAGGGGTTTCCCAACACGGGCTACAAAACTGCTATCTCAGTTTAAAACTAATGTTGAAGGTGAACTATTTCCTTTAATTGCAATGAAAATCCAACAACATGGCTATCTCAACTCAAAACTAAGGTGGTAGTGTCCCTTTAATTGATTTCTTTTAAGTGTTCTTGTCTTATCATTTGCTTCACATCAATGTTATTCCCGGAGTAACTACCATACTTAAAATGCTGACTGATGCAAATTGAAGCTAACTTATAATGATCACATACGACCACATTGTAAGGGAATGTGCAGTAAATAAACAGACATATGACTTGTTATTAAATGTCGGAAAACTTTACAGATTTTGCTCCGTAGATAGCAGCATACTATGAATAGCGGCGTTTTTAATTCATTAGATGAACGAACTGTTTGCTCCGAGCTAAGCCCACAGCCTCTTGAGAATGGGTGTTAACCAGTCTGATGTGGTCAGCCGGGTCGTCAGCTCACACGTCTGGCACGTCTGGACCAGTGCCGTGTCACCACTCACTGTCCACACCTCGCGACGCTCTGAGATGTTTTTCGCGCTCTCTTCGTGTTCTCTGACACGAGATTGCGCTAATGCTCTTGTGTTTTGAATGTAGTAAACGTGCTTAGTCTTGTTGCAGAATGCGAAGCGTAGCTTGGATCGCCGTCTCTGAGCGGCATCGCTCGTCGTTGTAGGTCTGGTGGTCGGCAGGTATGTATGCAGGTACACTCCAGCCACAGCGGCGACACGCGGCCAGTGTGGGGAGTAGCAGGAGAGGCCCGGTCCGGTCCGGCCCGGCCTGCGTTCGACACCAGAGGTCAACAGAGTGACTGTCAGGTTCGGTCGCCGCCCGCAACGTCAGCTGAGGCCAGCTCACTCAGCAGAGGCCGGGGCCGAGGTGCTGAGAGCAGCAAGCCGGTCAAAAGCCCTGTTTCGCCACCCCTCGGGTCGTGCCGCCGGGGATGGGGACAAACGTCAGCTTCTGTCAAAATAAGACCAGAAAAGAGAGCAATCGGGATGAAAAGTGTGCATTGCGTTGCTGCAGTCTTGATGTTTAAAGCGTGCTCGGGTATCACATGGAAATGCTAGGAAATGACATCACAGAAGCCATTACAAACCATCACAGACACCATTACAGACCGGGAGCTAGCAGTGATGTAATGAACTACGAACGATGTCTGTAGCCGTGCCCATTCGTTTGCCAGCACAGACAGTAGGACAGCGACGCCGAGCATCAACTTACAGCTTGGGCAAGCGGGAGCGGAGAGCGGCTTGGGAGCGGGAGCGGGAGCGGGAGCGGGAGCGGGAGCGGGAGCGGGAGCGGGAGCGGGAGCGGGAGCGGGAGCGGGAGCGGGAGCGGGAGCGGGAGCGGGAGAATGTATGTATAGATGTATAGATGTATAGATGTATAGATGTATAGATGTATAGATATTAATAAATTAAGAAATATAGATATTAACCTGCGACTTACAGGGGGGGGGGGGGGGCTATTTTTTGCACCCTCCCTCCCGTTAATTTGTAATAACTCCTAAACTTACACCAGTATCTTCACCAATCCTGCAGTACCTTCTCTCACATCAATTCTACACATGTTGGCCAAAGGAAAAAGTTAAGGTTATGATAGAGCAACCGGAAATGACGTCAGAGTGACGTCATGTTCTTCGGTTTTTGTTGCTTAATAATGGTTTGCGGAAAATGCTGTCAAAGATACAATAGTTGGAATAAATTTAATTGTCTTAAATACAATTACTGACAATAGATCGGTCTATGAAACTGTAATCTGGGATTATTATTTTTTTTTTGTTGAGAAATCCAAATACATTTTTTTTAAAACAAAATGTGAGAGAGATACACATGTTGATTGCGATTGCATGTTGAGAGATTACATGTTGGCCAAAGGAAAAATACAAAAAATCGACCACCTCTCACAGCATTACCATGCATACTAGGCTCTGCGTTGGCTCTGCGCAGGCGCCGCCGCCCGGTCACCATTGCGACGGGACGGCCGGTCTCCTGACGTCACGTTGCACACGTGGCTCCGGCGCCGGCCGGCTGGTCACCATGGCGACCAGCCGGCCGGTTGCCTGACGTCATGTTGCGCATGCGCAGAGCCGTGGTCTGCGCCCAGCAATGACGTCTGTTTGATCTAGAGCAGCCATTTTTGAGGTTTCAGTACCAGTGGCTCCAGATAGCCAGCATGTTTAATGGGTTTATAAGTGCTTTTTCTGAGGTATTTTCAGCTTTTTGTGAGATTCATCAATTAATCAATTAATCGAATCAAAAACATTTGGTGTGATTCGAAATGCGTAAGGATTGTTTTGGTTTTCGGAAACCAACGAAGTTACCGCTCTAAATTGGACGATCTCAGCGGGACGGAGCGACGTTGAATTAAGGTTGAATTAAGAATTAAATATGACATTGTAAGAGCATATACTTATACATTAATTCATAATATTGTGATTGATACCAAAAATCACCGGGAAAAGCCGAGTTCTTGCAAGCTATATACCTATTTACCCCAAACGCCCCAATCGCCTCAATCGCCCCAATCGCCCCAAACGCCCTAAACGCCCCAATCGCCCCACACGCAAAAACCTTCGTGAAAACGGCTATTGTTCGTCTTAAAGCAATGGGCCTGTTCAGAGGTCCTTCCGACCCGGCCAGGGACTGCACTGGCTGCTTTGTCGCCCTGCCGACATGCTCAGGGACCTCTCCGACCTGCCCAGGGGCCCCTCCAGTCTGGCTAGCAACTCATCTGGCATGTACAAGGGCCCTTCCGACCGGACCAGGGACCCTTTTGGTCTAGCCAAGGACCAAAAAGGACCTCTGACTTGCCCAGGAGCCCCTCCAATCTGCCCAGGACTCTTCCGGTCGGACTGCGCTAGCTGCTTTGTCGCCCTGCCGACATGCTCAAGGGGCGCTCCGACCTGCCCTGGGGCCCCTCCGTGCTGGCCAGGGGCCAATTTGGCATGTTCAGGGGCCCTTCTTACCCGCCCAGGAGTTCTTTTGGTCAGGTCAAGGGCTCCTCCGATCTGCGCAGGGGCCCTTTTAACTTTCCAGGGGCCCTCTGGTATCTCCAGGGTCCCTCCGGCCTGCTAAGGGGCCCTTCCGACCTGGCAAGGAACTGCGCTGGCTGCTTTGTCGCGCTATCGGCATGTTTAGAGGCCTCTCCGACCTGCCCTTGGTCCCGTCTGTGCTGCTGCCTAGGGGCCCATTCGACGTGTTCAGGGGTCCCTCTGACCCTCTCACGGGCCCTTTCAGTCTGGTCAGAAGCCCATCTGACATGTACAGGGCTTTTAACGTCCAACGGGCCCTCTGTACTTTCAGAGAGGGCCTCTGAAGTGCTCTAAACTCTCTAAATACCACGCTTCGCGTGGTCTTCCGACTCTCAAAGAGCCCATGATACCGCGCTTCGCGCGGTCTCGTCGGCCCTTTTCGGCGCGCTGCGTGCGATGAAAATGTCCCCGTGGGGTGGGGGGGGGGGGGGGGGGGATGCCGCTCCCCTTCGCTACGTGCCTGATCTAGACGATAAACAATGCCAGGAATTTAAGAGCTAGTTAATGAATTACAGCAATCACGAAAGGATGACCATTTATTTGTTCGAGCCACGAAAAAAAACATTGCATTAACTGTTCACCACCTCTATTAAATAAATGCCGTTACTAGATATTACAGATTGTTTATGTTAATCACTGCCGTGTGTTTGCACATTTTGCGAACAGGATCACTCTTGTGATTTCGAGCTTTCAATCGCAGTGAAAGCATCTTCACATTTGTGTCTGGTATATTCTGCACACGAAGTGTAGGAAAACATCTCTGCGTGTTATAAGTCCAACTGGCTCCGTCGCAAAATCATATACAAAAACAAAATGGTGTCAGGGTTATCTCTGGACGTCCTTCTAGTTGTGACACCCTAAACTATCACTGGTAGCGCCAGTGAGTAGTCTTGGTCGCCCTGCAGCGAGGACATGTGTCTGACATGCGTCCACTAGACGGAGGTGCTCTAACAGGCACTGACACGATACTGATTGGAGGGAGGCATCTGTCACATATACACTAGTATGTCTTGCAACAACATCGAGATGGCCGTAACTACCACTAACATTTACGCTGTTAGTTACGTTCATAACGCTGGAGTCGTGACAACTGCTGCCGCCTTGGCACGCAATGACTCTAAAACAGGCAGCTGACGGTCACAAAATGCACTATATCTGACGATAATGGCGGGGATCGCGACCCGGAACACTTATAAGATCGGTATCCTATTGACACCGCACTGCTTTCCTGGTCCAGGGCAGCTCACAGACACACCATACACAGGCTCACAGTCGCCAAACATAACTCAGACAATACACGTAGTCTATACAGCTACAACCAAACGTGACCGCCAAACCGGAATACGCCGAGTCGACTGTTCTCCGCGGAATTGAGAGTAGCACCAGCTCAATTTCTCGAGTCCACGGCGCACGTGCGCACTGCGCGCCTCACTGAGTCACTAATACACCATCACCTCGCAGAGAATCGCTGTGAACAGCTTCCGCCATCGGTTGGGCACGCCGTACGCCTTGATGTAGACGTAGCGGCCCCTGAGCTGTCGCGGACAGGCGACATGCAGCCGCGGCCGGAACAGGGCTCCGTTCTCCCGGCTTACGTAGTCGCACTTGTTGCCAGACCTGGCGTCCACGCTGACTTGGTGCTGCTTGTTGCTGACATAGACGCTCAGCTTGTCCAGATTCAGTACGTAGTCGCGGTACTGGGTCGAGTTGTCTGCAGTGACGTCAGAGGCAAGGTGAGACATGAGGCGAATAATAAACAGCGCTGAATGGTGCCAGCGATGACGTCAACTCATGCATGAGGGTGTGATATTAATAGTTGGGCTAATTGATTGAATAATGTGTGCCAACATCTGATTTACCGATGCCAAAAAATTACAGCAGGAATCTATGGACATAGTTTGCAGACAATCACAGAATCGATAACAATCATATGTATTGACTTCACCTGCAATAGGAGACAGTCTATTGGTGATCAAATAAATCAAATAAATATATACAGTTGCACAAACACTACACGTCGCTCTCGCATCTCCGTATCTCGTTTCGTCTTAGACCAATAACACCTACCCTCTCCCCTTCCGTCCCAGAGCGCCAGCACCACGCGTCTTAGGACAATGACACCTACCTTCTCCCTTTCCGTCCCAGAGCGCCAGCACCACGCGTCTTAGAACAATAACACCTACCTTCTCCCTTTCCGTCCCAGAGCGCCAGCACCACGCGTCTTAGAACAATAACACCTACCTTCTCCCTTTCCGTCCCAGAGCGCCAGCACCACGCCGTCTTAGAACAATGACACCTACCCTCTCCCTTTCTGTCCCAGAGCGCCAGTACCACGCCGTCTTAGAACAATGACACCTACCTTCTCCCTTTCCGTCCCAGAGCGCCAGCACCACTCCATCCATTTTCCTCCTGCGTCCCAGGTCGACCATCCAGACGGGGTTGTCCACGTAGTAGTTGTCCAGGATGGCGCACTTGTTGAGGTGGTTACTCTCGTCTCCGTCGACGGCCAGTTTGGAGTTACCGTACGTCCAGTCCTTCCAGCTCTGCCGCTTGTCGTTCACCCAGGTCGGCCGCTGGTGTGCCATGTTCTCCACTGAGGGGACATTGATCTGACGTTATCGACTGCTCAAAGTCCACGTGACTGCTGAAGCATGCCAGCGTGACTACTTGAGTATGCAGTGTCGTTTGTCAAACAACTAAGTCTAACTAAGTCAACTAAGTCAACAACTAAGACAAATCTCGGACGAAAAACAACTGTTGATGAAAGCAACAAGTAGCAATAACACTTTGATTTCTGATCACCCGGATGTCTAAGACAATACAGGAACTAGTTTCTAGATAAACATATATAATCACTTATCCACCCAGTGGATATGGTGGATAATGGTGGATCATTTTAGGTCCTAATGCTGCCCTGAGCTTGAGATAAAAGCTGACTTGAGATGCAATAATTTAACAATAACTGATGCTTATGCTGTGCCGTCATACTAAACCGGAGTATTACGGTACAGTCTAACCACCACGTTCGTTTTCTTCATTTTATCATAGCATTCTCGTCTTAGCGACTTTGTTACTGTTACGATATCTGGACTGCATCACACGTACTGTAATGGGACACAACATAACCTGGCCTCTAATATCTTTGTTAAATATTGTAACAAATCATCATGAATGGTGGGTATCCTCAGCCTGACGAAATCTAACGAGGCATTGATAACATGGTAGCGCGCCTGTGAGAGACAGCCGACAGGTGTGTCTACATTTCAAACTTTGCGATATAAATCGATAAATACACAAATTATCCTGTAAACCGAAGGATAGTATTTCTCCCGTCAACAGAGTCGTTGTCGCCAACTCACGGCAGGGCGAGCCCTCGTTGACGCGGATGTATCCGGGGCCGCAGACACCGCGGTTGGGGCAGCCCAGCACGCCGGCGCGCATGGCGATCTGTTTGCGCCAGTCGACCGGATGGAGCCGGATGTAGCTGGCCACGAAAGGCTGGTTCAGGTAGTGGCGCCGCTCCGTCACCGTGTCCATGTTGCCGGCAAACACCTGCAATGATCGGCAGAAGTTAATGCCGGCAAACACCTGCAATGATCGCCAGAAGTAAAAGGTCGGTGATGGACGGCAACGGAGAACATCAGGACGTTAGTAATAGACACACACGCTCGCAGACATATCAAGTGAAGGTTTGGGTTCCGCACACTTAACCCGCCATTGACTGGGGGAGGCGTTTAACGCCCCCCCTGATTAATTTTCGCAATAGCTGAAAAACTAATAGCGCTATCAACGTAAAACTTCGTGTACCTTCCTATAAACCATGGTTACGTCTTTTGTTACAAAATGAAGAAATTTCATCTGTTTTTTTCTCTCTCGAGTTATAGCGAATTTAGTGACGTCACTGCACACGAGTTTTACACCAAAATAAGCTAAATTTGCCAGGTCGTACAAATGTCACATGTAAAGCAAAATGTAATCTAAACACGCCAAAAGATAGCACATTTCCAGGGCTACAAATCAGCTATCTCGGATTTTTTAAACTTGTAGTTTTTTACCCCCCAATTTGTTTATTTATTATCACTAAATCAAAATTGTCTAAAATAATAAAAAAAGGAAGATATGTCAGAGAACTATACCTAGGCAACTACTATACCACATTTCAAACAGATATCCCCATTTTTGACTGACTTATGACATCTAAAGTATGGGTAACTCATGAAGTCATATTTTGAAATTGCGTTTTTTGTCTTTTATTGACCAGATACAGACAAATTAATGTTAGCACTGTATTCCTGAGAGAAAACTTGTCCATATATATGCCTTCTTTATTTATATTTATCATTTTGACATTTTGACCTGCGGTGACCTGAACTTGACCTGAACTTGACAATAACTTCACGTAAATGAATTCAGTTGGTAAAATGACTATCACTATTGAATTCTACGTGGCAACTAACCTATAAAACATGTGTTCCATGACTTTCGTAGATATTTTGCGCATAGTGAATTCCTGTGACCTGACCTTGACCTTGACCTTTGCCAACAATCTCACTTTAGGCTATGCGGGATGTGCATAATGTCTTTGGCAGCACTTTCGGTGATCATGGTCGTAATCGATGGCTTTTGCTAGAAAGTATGGCCCATAAACTAAATTACGTCGATTTTGACTTTTGAGCTGACTGTGACCTGACATTTGACCTCATTTTTACATTTTTGAGCATGGTTTAGATTCAAATCTTTGAGAGATGTCGAATGCCGCTTTGCGCGTCTCGCTGCGATCATTGGTTCGGAACCACCACCACCAGGGGGTGTTTAACCTGACCTTGACTGGGGGGGGGGGGGGGGGGGGGGGGCAGTCAATGGCGTTCGGCTGAGGACCCCAGTCAATGCCGGGTTAATGTCTTTCCTGAGCAACCAGCTCATCCACATCATAATTAAAGTGTGTGTGCAGTTTATCTCAAGCAATGGTCAATAGTCTCACTTACTGCTTATTAAACATGTCATTATCAGCTCATCAGGTAGGCAAGATAGCGTGCTGCGGCTAACCTTAGGGTCGAGGTGGTTGTCGTCTTTGTAGAAATGCCAGACGACGCTGTTGTTGCTATACGACAAGCTGTACTGGGTGACGAACCGCTTGCGTCTTCCGTCTCCTCTGCCCAGAGTCAGGATTCCGGTCACCTTCCGCGGCGGGCCAAAGTCAAACTGCAGCCACTGGTTCCCTGGAGGATAGGGAGATTCCGGTCACCTTCCGCGGCGGGCCAAAGTCAAACTGCAGCCACTGGTTCCCTGCAGGATAGGGAGATTCCGGTCATCTTCCGCGGCGGGCCAAAGTCAAACTGCAGCCACTGGTTCCCTGGAGGACAGGGAAAGAATCACGTCAAACATAAGTCATTCCTAGTTCATAGGCGGGCCAGAGTCAAACTGCAGCCACTGGTTCCCTGGAGGATAGGGAAAGAATCACGTCAGACATAAGTCATCAGACATAAGTTCATAGGCAATGCTTGGTTAATAACCCCCAACATAAACACGGGTATATGTGATGAGAGGGAGATAGTAAACCGTCTATATGCATTGTCTTGAACATTGGCGAAAACTCCATGTGAGGTTAATCATGATGAACTAGGATTAATGAAATCACCAGTAACCTCATAGTAAGTCAATAATGCAATACATTTAGGCCGAAATTATATTGTTGGATATTTCGTTTATTGAAGCTGATTGCTTATTGATTGCTGATTGATTGATAATTGAAACTGGTTATTCATTGCTGATGAAGCTTCAATAGGCGAAATATCCAACAATATAATTTTGGCCTAAATTTTTGTATTTATTTACTTAGTATGTCTTGAACATTCCACAATCATTGGACAAACAAACAAGTTTGCAGCAGTTTATTGGTAAACTATGGTCAGAACTCAGATGCAAAGTAGTGTGTCAGAACATTCATTTAATTGTTTGTTAGCGTAATCAAATATGTTGCGGTATGAAGACAAATGTTAACAAAGTATCAATGCACACGCCATGCTGTCGATCTGCTATTGAAACTGCTATTTAAAATTTAAAATGGAAGTTTTTTCTCCAAATACAAAGCGATATGCGCATTTTTTTATTTGTAAAAATCCTCAGAACTGGTGAAAATAATTCCTGTGCTTACTGTTCTTATGTCTGGAGCACCACGCTGAGCTGCTGAAGATGACTCCATCTTCGGGCTGGCAGGAACGCTTTCTTCTCCAGCGAGGTGAGCTAGAGGCAGTCACCTTGGCGTGTGGGGGTACACTAATCAGCTGACGACACTCTGTAAAAAAAATAACACAAAAGTCAGCTGACGACATCTGAAACAAGGTAACAATCAGCTAACGATACTCAGTAATCACAATACCTATTAATCAGCTGTCGCCATTCTGAAACACAACAATCATCAGCTGACAATATAGAAGAAATTTGCTCGAAGACATTAGACTAAAAATACTTCAGCGAGATCTTACGCAAGTTTTCAAAACTGCTCGAAAGGAAAAGCGACAAAATAGCGTTTGGTAAGAAATTGCATTATGGTTATACTCATGACATGTGACAATACATACCTTTTCTAATGTAGCGTGACATGAAGTGATAACAATGGCAGCACAAGACGATTCGAATGAAAGCAACCAAGGAAAGGTGAAGTCATATAAAAGAGCAAACAGAACGAGGAGACTTTTATCATCGTAATTTTTATCATTGTTATCACGTCAAACGCCACACCTGAACATGGATGAGCAGAATCAAAGCCTAATCCGGATATATAAGTGCATTTATTTGCTCCAATATTGCTAAAGTGAACAATACCGCAATACCGTTACCGTTTTCACGAAGGATTATTGCGCTGAAAAGATTCTGAAAAGTTTCTGAAAAGTTTCTGAAAAGTTTCTGAGAAGTTTCTGAAAAGTTTC
Source organism: Chirona hameri (assembly GCA_036785665.1). Classification (NCBI taxonomy): domain Eukaryota; kingdom Metazoa; phylum Arthropoda; class Thecostraca; order Balanomorpha; family Balanidae; genus Chirona; species Chirona hameri. Next base: position 38,944 of record JAXIVJ010005346.1, on the reverse strand, counting down.
TGAAAAGTGTTAAGTTTTGGTATAAAAGTCTTAGTATAAAAGTCATAAGTATAAAAGTCTTATGAAGGTCTTAAAACGAGCCGTTTTAAGACTTTTATCCTTAACCCTATTACCGTCGGGATAAGACAAAATACGAATCTGTCGGGGGTATATTCGCCCGCCCCCTCCCCCTTTCGTATCTCGGAAACCGCTGGACCGATTATCTCTGGGAAAGCGGCATTCGATTTCTTGGATCATGAACTGTGTTCCTGTGTTCCTGTGTTCATAATATGCAAAACAAAATAATGGGCGGATACAGATAGCAAACAAATGGGGGAAAACATGCATCTTTATATTCTTGCCCTGGGAGGTTTGAACGCAATTTTGTCATGTTGTTGGTCTTCGTCACCTAATTGTATGCTCTAACATACAATTAGGTGACAATTAGAATTAGGTAACATCCTTTGTAAAATTCGGGGAAATTAAACCAATGGCGTCCTCAGGCAATTCCAAAGGGGGCATCTAAAGATGTCACTATAATATTTTTTGCCGCTTTGCTTTCTGGTTTAGGTGATTATAATTATATGTATGAGAATGTAAATTATGGCAGTTTTTTATTTGTACAGTGGCGTGCTCAGGAGGGGAAAGGGAGGGGAGTTGAGCTTTGTCTTTTGGTATCTTTATCTGTGCTTATTGATATATTTTGCTATGTAGTGTCACGCCATTGGCCCACAATTCCCCAAAATTGCATACCTATGCCCCAACATACAATTGTGATCCATGCAGATGCTATTGCACGAAATTACCCATTGCAAAATGGGTCCAGGGGCACCAAACACATTGCGTGTGAACGGAGTCAAACACATGCCCCCAAAACCCGTCCCTGGAGTCGCCCTTGAGAAACCAAAATTTAACACAAAATATGAAACGTGTGCTCGGATTGCTAAAACAGGTCACCAAGTCTCAAGTTGATATCTTTTGCTATGTAGTTACACGTCGTGGTTCCACAACTCACCCTAATTTCATCCCTGGAGCCGCCCATGACATTGGACCATGCGCTTGCGTTCCACCCCTGGAACTGCCTATGCCATAAAATACAATTGTGATCCATGCAGATGATATTGCACGAGATAGTGCACCGCGAAATAACGTGTTTAGTTACTAAACACCATGTGTATATACACTTGCTCCCCAAAACCCGTTCCTGGAGTCGTCTGTAGGAAAACTCAAAAATAGAAGAAAAATCACACAAGGTGTGCAAACAACAGCTATGAAGGTTCACTGAGTTCCAAATTCTTATCATTCAGATTTCGATGAAATACCAGTGGCCCAAAATGCCTCCCAAAATACGTCCCTGAAGGCGCCCATACGCAATCCAAAAATGTGAGATTTTTTCTCTCTCAAAATGTCTACAAATGGCGTAAGAAAAGGTGTGAAAGTCGTAGGCTCATATCTACAATGGTTAGATAATAGGAACTGATTCCCTTTGGGAGCCGAGTCACGCTGAAAACCCAAACATGCCCCCCCCCACAAAAATCACCCCTAGAGCCGCCCCTGGTGAGCTTAAGATTTTGAAAATTTTCCAAATGTGCCCAATGAATAGTTAGAAAAAGTCAAAAAGTTTGATGGCCTTATCTTTACTGGTTTGTGGACAGAAGCGGAAAAACCTTAAGGGGGGGGGGGGGGGGGGTCGATTTAGCCCCCGCCCCACCCCCACCCGACGCTAATAGGGTTAAGACTTTTACACTAAGACTTTTAAGACTTTTACACTATACCAAAACTTTTTTAACACTTTTCAGAAACTTTTCAGAATCTTTTCAGCGCAATAATCCTTCGTGAAAACGGCTAATATAAAACAATATTGCATATTGTTGACAACAATAAACGCGAACAAAGCCTGGAATGTGAATTCGAACAAGCAGGTGCTAACTAAAGTGGAATGCAAAGTTATATTCAAAGTTGTCACTATGTGTGTATGGTCTGCTATATGCATGTAATGCTGGAGTAAAGTTATCGTTTTCTACGCATCATCTCGCCTGCCCGCTTGCTGATGCCCGCTTGCATCAAAAGTATTGACAATTTTCTCGCCAATGATGATTTATCTCTTGATTTAACTATGGTACTAGATCGACCGATATCGTAATTTAGGTGGCAATTATCAGGAAAATTATGACAAATAGTTGCATACCTGCAGGTAATAGCCTGCGTCAGTCCCGATCGTAAGACAATTTTGTCTGCCATTGCGTGCCAAGGTACCATGCAAAACAGTTATGCGGCCCCAGGCCCCTCAGGCTATCCTGTTGCATGTTCACACTATGTTCGCTATTTTTCTTTCTCACCCTGGCAGCCGATCAGTTCGATCCTCATGCTGGGGTGTCCATGCCATTCCATCACGTGGATCCGAGCAAAGCGAGCTGTGATTGGCTCGTCCAGGTACAGGTGACGCAGCGAGTGCGAGTCGGTGTTGGCCGAGATAATCTGAAACAATCGTATGAATTATCTTCTGGTAAGGACATTTGTAATGCGTTGTAAAGTCAAGCAGTCTGACTTTCCTGATGACCTGACCTGACCTTGACCTTAAGAACAAAACGCCAACAGAAGAAAGGCCGATATTGCAATGTTCGTGAAAAAAGCTCAGTTGAAATGAGTAGCACACATATTTGAAAGAAAAAGATCACCTGGCATGTTTCCAAACACATTAGAAGTAATTGCCTGGTTGATAATTTAACACATACCTTTTTCTTGCCGTAGATGTCGTTGGTGAATTTCCACGTGTAGGCGTCGTCGCTGTAGGACAGCACGAACTTGGTGACCCATTGTTTGCCGTCTCCTCTGCCCTGGATCATCACGCTGGATATCTGTCGGCATCCGAATGAATATGATACAAAAGGTTCCCCGAAAAGAGGTCGTCTTACTAGATCACCATCGTATACACATATATCCCGTAACTTTGATAACCAATCCGTGTAAACGTTGTTTAGACGTCTACAAAGAGCGCAAGTTCTGCTGATCAACAAAAGAAACAAACTATGGTGTCAACTTGTGATTCATCACAAGTATATGGTGCCCAGGGCTCACCGTGGCCTCGACGCCGAGGTCGATGAGCAGCCACTCGGCCTCCCTCTTGTAGCCGGCACACCAGGCCTTGCCGGCTGCACCGTGCAGCCGGGCGTACTTGGTGTTGCAGTTTCTGTCCGAGGTGAGGGTGCTGCTGGCCGCCACCTGCCAGTCCTCCACCTCCCCCGTCATCAGACCCAGTGGCTCCGAACACCCTGCTAAGAATTAATAGTACATTTATTCCAGCAATCGTGTAGAAAAGACACTACAATGAGACTTCTTGAGCTTGCGAACATTTCTCATATGTATGCAAAATATACCGCATACAACTATCCACAATAACATTTATAAGAAAATATCAGCAGCTAAGATAAAGCTCACAGCATGCAAATCGCAGCAGTAACTTCGAACATTAACTTAGCCACAAGTGAGGGTAAAGGCGATTCACAATTAACACACAGGTCAGACTTGGCACTCGGCCAAAAGCTGTTAATCCCAGACGCCAAAGCGCTGATGTCGGGGAAGCTTACCATGAGTTGTGCCGGCGATCACACCGAGGGTCAGCATCATAACGGCGCCTTTTCTCAACAGCCACGTGTGCTTCATGCCTGAAAAAGAGGCCACTGGGTAAGGTTCACATATTTACGATGTTGATAACATATTGTTCATTAACTGCGTTATCAATCGCGTCAATATTTATCGTCAATGTATAATGCGCAGTTAAAATTACAATGTGCATCGTATTGAGAAGTACAAAGCACATTTATGGCGTTTGGTAACTGCAATTGCGCTATTTTGTCATCCATTTCTATATTGAATTTTTGGCATGAATACATGAACAATTAACCAATTAATCTTCAACCATCATAATATCATATATAGGTAGTAAGTACTCTTTGTAATATCTTACATCACATTTAATGACCTGTTGTATGGTGAAAAGTGACGTATTTGTGGTCTTGTATGAGAATACTGACAAGTATTTCAATTAATAAAGCGATATATGTTATGCAAATACAATATTTAAATTAGCTGACCACTGGTGGTCCAGGGGGGGACACACACACACACACACAGGAATCTGGGAGGGGCATTCAATACAAGTACCCCCCCCCCCCCCCCAGCGAGTTCCCTGCACTGAACGTGAAAAACAATGATCTTAGGAGAAAACTTCATGAAAACAGAAGTTTTTCTCGAGTAACTGAATTTGAAATTTGTATGTATCCCTTTCTTTCAATGATAGACAAACTAGCACACCTGCTGTAATTCAAGCATCCACGGTGACACTTATCCCGCGCCCCGCTGGGGAGGGGGGGGGGGGGGGGGGGGGGGACAGAATCTGCCCTCTCTCCCGGATTTTCTCAATAACTTGAAAACTGTGATAGATATCAACGTCAAACTTTCAGGACCTTATTCTGCATCAATTCTACGTATTCGCAATCAATTTCAATGAAATTGATGTAGTATTGTAAGAGGTAATGACGTTTTAATGACGTCATGTCATGCCATTTTTGGTGGAAATACGATAAATGTTTGAACAAATTAGAAAATAGAGTTCAAGTAAATTGCAAAAAACGTCAAAAGAAAGGAAATGACATTCTCTTCAAAATAGCTATCTCGGAAAAATATCCTCCACAGAGAGAGGCTGGATCCGTCAGTGTAGCTGACATTAATATATCCATATTTGTATCATTAATCTTCCTTGCTAATCGGCTGGCATCGTCAGTTAGGTGTCAATTGTGATCGTATCCAAATGCCGCTAAAATCCTATGGAGGATATGTAGCATGGAGCATGGCAGCTGCCTTTTCAATACCTGACTGAGGATGCATGATGGTTCTGATCGACGAATAAGAATGGCGCAGCGTCGCCAATCATGGTCGCGGGATATAAAATGTTAACTTGCAATAAGCGGGCACCTCAAGAAAAGCAACAAATATCTGACAAATAAAGATATGACTGGGACAATAAATATAACCGCACCTAACCTAACCAAACCTGACCTAACCTGAATCTTCGCTTGCTACATATATGCTGTTTTGCGGTCTCTGCGTATTGCAAGTCTACATGCTTCAAACGTGTTTATTACAAGTTTACATGCATGGTATACAGCATCCCAAACCGAAGAATGGCCTGGCAATTCTAGCTTGCTTATACGGCTTTGGATTCGTTTGGTTTGATTGCTTTGGATTGGTCAGTTATTTGTATCTACCATGGTTTACATGGAAGCCTCTACTGATCGCAAGTTTACATTCGAAAACACACATCATGGTCACATGGAATACATCACTAAATCATCTGACTATGCAGGCTAGGGAGTTTAGCTGTGCGTGGCGATGTGATGACTTCGAATAGCAAGCCTTTTGTATGCTATCATTTATGTTGCAGTGGCACGCTGCGCATAGGGAGAGGGAAGGGGGGGGGGGGGCAAGAAGCATCTTATGCTGCCTGCATACAGGACCTTGATTGACAAATAGGATTGGCGGTCGGGTCTGTTTTTAACTATTGATCGGGTTGTGCGGAAGCCATTGGCGTGTGGCTTCTCCGGCCGGTCATTGATACTGCTCCGCGTCCTGCAGGAGCGGCGGGGCCGGCAGATCAAGCTGGCTGGCTACTGGCAGGGTGCCGGACTGAGGTCAGGCTGGCTGGCTACTGGCAGGGTGCTGGACTGAGGTGAGGCTGGCTGGCTTCTGGCAGGGTGCCGGACTGAGGTGAGGCTGGCTGGCTGCTGTCAGGGTGCCGGACTGAGGTGAGGCTGGCTGGCTGCTGTCAGGGTGCCGGACTCAGGTGAGGCTGGCTGGCTGCTGTCAGGGTGCCGGACTGAGGTGAGGCTGGCTGGCTACTGGCAGGATGTCGGACCGAGGTGAGGCTGGCTGGCTACTGTCAGGGTGCCGGACTGAGGTGAGGCTGGCTGGCTGCTGTCAGGGTGCCGGACTGAGGTGAGGCTGGCTGGCTTCTGGCAGGGTGCCGGACTGAGGTGAGGCTGGCTGGCTACTGTCAGGGTGCCGGACTGAGATGAGGCTGGCTGGCTACTGGCAGGGTGCCGGACTGAGGTGAGGCTGGCTGGCTGCTGTCAGGGTGCCGGACTGAGGTGAGGCTGGCTGGCTACTGGCAGGGTGCCGGACTGGGGTGAGGCTGGCTGGCTACTGGCAGGGTGCCGGACTGAGGTGAGGCTGGCTGGCTACTGGCAGGGTGCCGGACTGAGGTCAGGCTGGCTGGCTACTGGCAGGGTGCCGGACTGAGGTCAGGCTGGCTGGCTGCTAACAGGGTGCCGGACTGAGGTCAGGCTGGCTGGCTACTGACAGGGTGCCCGACTGAGGTGCAGCTCAGGTGCAGAGGGTAGGCCATGCGAGGTCAGTGATATGATATCGGGTCAGAGAGCGAGAGACTGAGGTCGCCCATAGCAGCGGTGGTGGCGAGACTGAGAGGTCGTTCCTTGACTGTACCACTGTGGTGAGGTGATGAACTGCGGGGAGGTTCACTAATTCAGTAGTTAGTTCGGTACAAGGGGCAATAGCCTCTCTTTGGTCTTCATATACAACTCAGAGCACACGCGCATTACTTCATCATCTTTGAACACTTGGCCTTAATATTCCGGATGTCTTCGTAGGATCTTCGTACAGACGAATTAAATGTCTTGGGACATAACTGTCATGCGGTGCGACGTTTCCCTGGATGGACGTCTAAAACACAAGCCGCTTTGTATGAAATGGGCAAGTCATTTTGAAAAGACTGACAGTTCCTAAAGAATTTAAGATTGAACAGTTTGTTACAAGCGCATTACACCTGGTTCACCTGGACGCGTGACAAAAACCTATAGAGGGCAAAACAATAAATAGGATTATTCTTTGTTCACAATCGGCTGGATTAGCAGTTACAAAGCGTGGCAAAAAACAGTGAGGCCAATTAGCGGCAATAATACACACAAATATACTACAAAAATATACTACAAAAATAGACCACACAGCTCGCATTAGGAAAATATAAAATTGCATGATTTATCTATTTAATATGGACAATGACCGTGACGTTGATTTTTACGGCTACACATGTACAATTTACGGGGTTATTATCACTTTCACCAGCACATTTTTGACGGGCTGTAGAACACGATCACAATCAGTACACCATTTTGGCTCCTCCTTTTGTCTGTCGAGTGGATTGCTTTACTTTACCTCGGCTCGCTCTTTCTTTCTCTCATAAGCTAAACTTTCATAAGCTGCATGGTAAGTACGAATATCTTTATATATTATATCATCGTAACACGGTTTTCGTGCACATCCACAACGTTTTTTTTTAACGAAAACTAACACAACCTCGCACTATTTATAACTTTTATTTTTCTATATAATTAATACCCCATCTGGATAACCTAAATTTTGATATTTTAATCCACCATATCCAATGCGTACATATATCTATCACGCAAATCTGTGACATTGTCAGGATTCCAATCACACACATAAGGGCATGAATAATTGAACTTATGTTAATAACCCTCCCGGAATGTTCAGGTTACACAGACAATGACTGATTATCCGAAACTCCTTTATATCAAAGACGCCGTATCATGATGTTAATGGGGTCTGAACAAAAAGAGGGGAATAATGGGGAAAGAACGCTATACATAACCACGCGAAAGGGCCGCCAGCAAAAAGTGTCAACGTAGTCTGGACCGTGTTCGGATGGGTGCCCCGCACATTTCAACTCGACCCGCCAGCTAATCGGAGCCGACGCGCCGCTTTCGTAACCGGTGAGACAGAAGTGGCGCGGCGCGGGCGTTGGCGGTCCGCTGCAGCGGCGGGCCGCGCGCCCAGCTAACGAAATCAGGAAAGTACGGAGTGCGCCTGATCGAATTAGCCGAGGCGTCAGCTGCCGAACCAGGAAAGTGGCGCTCGAGCTCGCACTGTTGATTTGCCGTCGAGCTGCTACTGTCTGAAAACGCAATAACTGTCACGCCCAATGTACGTAACACGGGCAGAACTACATAGATAGCGCGCATATCAGGGACGTTTTACATTGTTCTAGTCGCCCGTCACGCAGAACAGCGCAATTCGATGCCTGGATACTTGACTGGATTATTTTCATGTTTACATGCTGTATAAATCTTGGTAACGGTCCTACATGACACAAAACATCACGGTGATTTATAAAATGGCGCAGTTTGCTATCTCATTAACAGCCTGCGCGTCGATCCCAATTTCGGTGTCAGCAGTAATCGCACGGCCGTGAGAAAGTGGCTGAACAGCCCGGCCACAAATGTGCCACGCTGAGCCGGCAGACAGCCGGTGACCTGAGGTGGTGCCGCCGCGCACCTGATTTGTGACCGGTCCCGTGGCGTCCAGCGGCCAGCGCTGTCAGTGTCCGCGGTCTCTGACACGGCGTCACTGCCGGGCGCGCGGTGGGGCTAATTTGCCGCGGTCAGTCGGCGGCTCTCGGCGGCCCTCGGCGGCCTCTGGCCAGAGCAGTGAGGCACTGCGGCCCTCAGTGGCCTCTGGCCAGAGCAGTGAGGCACGGCGGCCTCTGGCCAGAGCAGTGAGGCACGGCGGCCTCTCACCAGAGCAGTGAGGCACGGCGGCCTCTGGCCAGAGCAGTGAGGCACGGCGGCCTCTGGCCAGAGCAGTGAGACACAGCGACCCTCGGCGGCCCCTGGTCAGAGCAGTGAGGCACGGCGGCCCTCGGCGGCTTCTGACCAGAGCGGTGAGGAACGGCGACCCTCGGCGGCCTCTGGCCAGAGCGGTGAGGCACGGCGGCCCTCGGCGGCCTCTGGCCAGAGCGGTGAGGCACGGCGGCCCTCGGCGGCCTCTGGCCAGAGCAGTGAGACACCGCACCTGATCTGCATCGCGGCACAATTTAGAGTGCGCGTGACTCGCGGCAGTAACTCAGTGCGCGCGTCGTCTCACCGGGTGCATTCTGATGGTATCTGGACAGCCGCACGTCCGCTGCCGACCTCTGGAGGGGAGGGACGGGGTACGGGGCGCGCTCCATCATCACCGAGGGAACAGAAGCTGAAGTTGGGACGGGGAGTCACGCCAACCCCAACGTCCGCTCAGTCCGAGGAAGTAAACCCCGCCACTGCCTTCTCCGTGTCACGGGTCTGCTCTGCTGCCGATGTCGTGTTGATGTGGTACGAATATGGTGGAGGAATTCTCGCTGGTCGGGCTGACACCAGGGGGAGGGGGGAGGGGGGGGGGGGGGGGGTAGCTGGGCGACTAAGAGAGCTGATGACGGCTGGCGGCTGGTTGGTTACGATAGCTGGGCGGCTGGGCGGCTGATTGGTTACGATAGCTGGGCGGCTGGGCGGCTGATTGGTTACGATAGCTGGGCGGCTGGCGGCTGATTGGTTACGATAGCTGGGCGGCTGGGCGGCTGATTGGTTACGATAGCTGGGCGGCTGGGCGGCTGATTGGTTACGATAGCTGGGCGGCTGGGCGGCTGATTGGTTACGATAGCTGGGCGGCTGGGCGGCTGATTGGTTACGATAGCTGGGCGGCTGGGCAGCTGATTGGTTACGATAGCTGGGCGGCTGGCGGCTGATTGGTTACGATAGCTGGGCGGCTGGGCGGCTGATTGGTTACGATAGCTGGGCGGCTGGGCGGCTGATTGGTTACGATAGCTGGGCGGCTGGGCGGCTGATTGGTTACGATAGCTGGGCGGCTGGGCGGCTGATTGGTTACGATAGCTGGGCGGCTGGGCGGCTGATTGGTTACGATAGCTGGGCGGCTGGGCGGCTGATTGGTTACGATAGCTGGGCGGCTGGGCGGCTGATTGGTTACGATAGCTGGGCGGCTGGGCGGCTGATTGGTTACGATAGCTGGGCGGCTGGGCGGCTGATTGGTTACGATAGCTGGGCGGCTGGGCGGCTGATTGGTTACGATAGCTGGGCGGCTGATTGGTTACGATAGCTGATGACGGTTGGCGACTGATTGGTTACGATAGCTGGGCGGCTGGGCGGCTGATTGGTTACGATAGCTGGGCGGCTGGGCGGCTGATTGGTTACGATAGCTGGGCGGCTGGGCGGCTGATTGGTTACGATAGCTGGGCGGCTGGGCGGCTGATTGGTTACGATAGCTGGGCGGCTGGGCGGCTGATTGGTTACGATAGCTGGGCGGCTGGGCGGCTGATTGGTTACGATAGCTGGGCGGCTGGGCGGCTGATTGGTTACGATAGCTGGGCGGCTGGGCGGCTGATTGGTTACGATAGCTGGGCGGCTGGGCGGCTGGTTGGTTACGATAGCTGGGCGGCTGGGCGGCTGGATGGTTACGATAGCTGGGCGGCTGGTTGGTTACGATAGCTGGGCGGCTGGGCGGCTGATTGGTTACGATAGCTGGGCGGCTGGCGGCTGATTGGTTACGATAGCTGGGCGGCTGGGCGGCTGGTTGGTTACGATAGCTGGGCGGCTGGGCGGCTGGTTGGTTACGATAGCTGGGCGGCTGGGCGGCTGGTTGGTTACGATAGCTGGGCGGCTGGGCGGCTGGGCTCCAATGCTGGGCGGCGTCGGTCGGTAGCGGATTTGTGCTGGTTTCGGGTGCAGAGAGGTGATTTATCGCCCGCCAAACCCGGACACGGTGCGTGAATCAGGCGCGTTGGGACACTGGCGGACCGATAAGTGCATTTCACACGTCCCAGCTGATGTAATTACAGACCGGACAGCAAAACGGCCTGTCGGCAACTGCAATAACTCTGGGTAACGCTCGGCAGTTTTCTGAGGCATTTTGTCGCAGCCGGCAGCCTATCCTTCATCATATAGCCGCAGCAGTTCTGGCGCCTTTGAGCGGCAAACGGCTATCACAGCCTATCTCCCTTCTTTTTCTCCAGTGGGCATGACTTCCCTACAGCTGCAAATCGCTCCCAGAACCCTGCGCTTTCCCACCGCTTACGCTTACCTGCTAAATACTTGTTTCCAGCTTGTAACTTATAATTTATGCGTGCCCTGGGCTGCGCATAAGCTATTTCTGGAGCTGTATCCAGCGTGCTTTCGTCCAGGAGACCGCCCATTTCGCGCGTTCCAGCCCGCAAATCGGCGTAATGTTGCGTTAATAGCCGGGTATACCTACGGCTGGCGGAGGGGACTGTGCGGTATCTTGTCCCAGCGCCGCCGCGGCGCGCCGGCCCGGCCCGTCTGACACGCCTGGCTGACCCCTCTGTCCCGGCCGCCGCCCACACGGCAGAACGGCCTCTAATCCCGGCAGTAACGACAGATGAGGACCGGGAGCCAGCAACAGGCCAGGCAGATGGGTATGTTAACGAGGGGACCACATTGGGAGCCGGCGGTAACGTTAGATACCGGGGATGACAGTGGTGTCCAAACCAGCCGGCGGTAACGTTAGATACCGGGGATGACAGTGGTGTCCAAACCAGCCGGCGGTGACGTTAGATACCGGGGATGACAGTGGTGTCCAAACCAGCCGGCGGTGACGTTAGATACCGGGGATGACAGTGGTGTCCAAACCAGCCGGCGGTAACGTTAGATACCGGGGATGACAGTGGTGTCCAAACCAGCCGGCGGTGGCGTTAGATACCGGGGATGACAGTGGTGTCCAAACCAGCCGGCGGTAACGTTAGATACCGGGGATGACAGTGGTGTCCAAACCAGCCGGCGGTAACGTTAGATACCGGGGATGACAGTGGTGTCCAAACCAGCCGGCGGTGACGTTAGATACCGGGGATGACAGTGGTGTCCAAACCAGCCGGCGGTAACGTTAGATACCGGGGATGACAGTGGTGTCCAAACCAGCCGGCGGTGGCGTTAGATACCGGGGATGACAGTGGTGTCCAAACCAGCCGGCGGTAACGTTAGATACCGGGGATGACAGTGGTGTCCAAACCAGCCGGCGGTAACGTTAGATACCGGGGATGACAGTGGTGTCCAAACCAGCCGGCGGTAACGTTAGATACCGGGGATGACAGTGGTGTCCAAACCAGCCGGCGGTAACGTTAGATACCGGGGATGACAGTGGTGTCCAAACCAGCCGGCGGTGGCGTTAGATACCGGGGATGACAGTGGTGTCCAAACCAGCCGGCGGTAACGTTAGATACCGGGGATGACAGTGGTGTCCAAACCAGCCGGCGGTGACGTTAGATACCGGGGATGACAGTGGTGTCCAAACCAGCCGGCGGTGACGTTAGATACCGGGGATGACAGTGGTGTCCAAACCAGCCGGCGGTAACGTTAGATACCGGGGATGACAGTGGTGTCCAAACCAGCCGGCGGTGACGTTAGATACCGGGGATGACAATGGTGTCCAAACCAGCCGGCGGTAACGTTAGATACCGGGGATGACAGTGGTGTCCAAACCAGCCGGCGGTAACGTTAGATACCGGGGATGACAGTGGTGTCCAAACCAGCCGGCGGTAACGTTAGATACCGGGGATGACAGTGGTGTCCAAACCAGCCGGCGGTAACGTTAGATACCGGGGATGACAGTGGTGTCCAAACCAGCCGGCGGTAACGTTAGATACCGGGGATGACAGTGGTGTCCAAACCAGCCGGCGGTGACGTTAGATACCGGGGATGACAGTGGTGTCCAAACCAGCCGGCGGTGACGTTAGATACCGGGGATGACAGTGGTGTCCAAACCAGCCGGCGGTAACGTTAGATACCGGAGATGACAGTGGTGTCCAAACCAGCCGGCGGTGACGTTAGATACCGGGGATGACAGTGGTGTCCAAACCAGCCGGCGGTAACGTTAGATACCGGGGATGACAGTGGTGTCCAAACCAGCCGGCGGTAACGTTAGATACCGGGGATGACAGTGGTGTCCAAACCAGCCGGCGGTAACGTTAGATACCGGGGATGACAGTGGTGTCCAAACCAGCCGGCGGTAACGTTAGATACCGGGGATGACAGTGTTGTCCAAACCAGCCGGCGGTGACGTTAGATACCGGGGATGACAGTGGTGTCCAAACCAGCCGGCGGTGACGTTAGATACCGGGGATGACAGTGGTGTCCAAACCAGCCGGCGGTAACGTTAGATACCGGGGATGACAGTGGTGTCCAAACCAGCCGGCGGTGACGTTAGATACCGGGGATGACAGTGGTGTCCAAACCAGCCGGCGGTAACGTTAGATACCGGGGATGACAGTGGTGCCCAAACCAGCCGGCGGTAACGTTAGATACCGGGGATGACAGTGGTGTCCAAACCAGCCGGCGGTAACGTTAGATACCGGGGATGACAGTGGTGTCCAAACCAGCCGGCGGTGACGTTAGATACCGGAGATGACAGTGGTGTCCAAACCAGCCGGCGGTAACGTTAGATACCGGGGATGACAGTGGTGTCCAAACCAGCCGGCGGTAACGTTAGATACCGGGGATGACAGTGGTGTCCAAACCAGCCGGCGGTGGCGTTAGATACCGGGGATGACAGTGGTGTCCAAACCAGCCGGCGGTAACGTTAGATACCGGGGATGACAGTGGTGTCCAAACCAGCCGGCGGTGACGTTAGATACCGGGGATGACAGTGGTGTCCAAACCAGCCGGCGGTGGCGTTAGATACCGGGGATGACAGTGGTGTCCAAACCAGCCGGCGGTAACGTTAGATACCGGGGATGACAGTGGTGTCCAAACCAGCCGGCGGTGACGTTAGATACCGGGGATGACAGTGGTGTCCAAACCAGCCGGCGGTAACGTTAGATACCGGGGATGACAGTGGTGTCCAAACCAGCCGGCGGTGACGTTAGATACCGGAGATGACAGTGGTGTCCAAACCAGCCGGCGGTGACGTTAGATACCGGAGATGACAGTGGTGTCCAAACCAGCGATAGAGCATCATCTACAACTAACATGTCAGTGCTGTGTGGCCTGTAGAGCAAATAAGTTATTTATAAAAAAAAATCAGAGTAATGACTATTCAGCTGGCACTGACATTACCGCAGCACTTTGTCGTCACCAATGAACACACATTTGCCGACGCAGACATGTCCCCGACTTTCTGATCCAGTAGATAATAGTCACCACTGTGGATCAGTGTGCAGCTGCGAAGGTCCTCAGCCAATATCATGTCACCTTTCTGTCCCATTAGACTAAAACACAGACCAGATGTAGCATCTCAGACTACCATCGTCTTCCTCTGGTTCGCGACCCACCTACGTCATCAGTGAAGCCGTCACCCGCGCCTGGTTACCCGGCTGTGTATATGTGTGCTGATTTCCGAGTCACGGTGAACGTCAGTCGCCGCGCCTCACCAGCATCACCGGGTCCAGGTGTCCCCCCGCGGCGCCTCCCCAGCATCACCGGGCCCAGGTGTCCCCACGCGGCACCTCACCAGCATCACCGGGCCCAGGTGTCCCCCCGCGGCGCCTCACCAGCATCACCGGGCCCAGGTGTCCCCACGCGGCACCTCACCAGCATCACCGGGCCCAGGTGTCCCCCGCGGCGCCTCACCAGCATCACCGGGCCCAGGCGTCCCCCGGCGGCGCTCAGTGTCGACGGACGGGCCGTACCGAATCAGCGACAGCGGCTCCAACTACTGCCGCGGCCGGACGCGGTCAGCCCCGGGCCTGAATGCTAATGACAAGGCTACACCGATAGCAGCGAGCGGGAATGCGCAGCCACTCTCATCACCACTCTCCACTCCACTATGCCACTCTCATCCAGCCTGCAGGGCTGTGTGTCTGTCTGTACTCAGGCTGTGTGTCTGTCTGTACTCTGCGTCAGATATGCGCGCTGGCGGCGGCGGCAGCTCACATACCAGCGGGGGCGGCGGCGGTGGCGGTAGGGTGGCGGCGGGGTAGGAGTGTACTGCCGACATTGACCTTTGCCCGGCCGGCAGTGACCGCCCGCTGTTGCCCGGTGGGCCCGGCGGGGTGCGGGGGGCCGCGGCGGGCGCCCAGACCCGGCCGCGGCACAGCTGCAGGCACGCGCAGTGTGCCCAGTGACGGCGGCGGCGGAGTTGCAGGCACGTGCAGTGTGCGCAGTGACGGCGGCGGCGGAGTTGTCGGCCTGCCGCCACCGGTCGCCGCCGCTGCTCCGGCTGTCACCGAGCGTCGCGTGTGTATGGCTTCGAGTCCACCGAGCCGCCGCGCCGGGCCGGCGTGGAGCCCCTTCCCGACGCGATTTTAGGAACCGACTCGATTACTTGTGTCGTAGAATGGTGATAAGTCCATGACTGCGTGCAGTGAACATAACTGACGTATGCTAGATAACTTCATGGCCTGCGTGCAGCGAACGTGAAGCGGATCACGTTTTATCGCGAGCATCTCAGGAAAACGGAATTGGTCTGTATGTTTTCTTTTTGGACGAGACTGAAACCGTTAAAAGCGAAACGTAACGCTCCCGTTCTGGGAGTGTATCGTCACAGTTTTCACTGGCGCCACTGAAGAAGGCGGAAATTCCGGTCACCGTTTGTTCAAGTATAATAAAGAACATGCTAATGGTCTAAGCTGGTATGTGCTTATTTAACACCATGATAAATGGTTCAAAAATGATGACAAAGGCCTGCGGACAGCTCGTCACTGGCTCGTGACATTATCATGTACAGATGGGATGGGTGTGTCACATCGCCTGACTACAAAGTAATATGCTGGGACGGACCAATTCGGCCGGGCAAATTCCAGTCATTGTCTTCATGTACAGTGCGTCATTTTCAATGTTTCAATCACCGGCGATCTCCGCTATCGGCCGGATCTCAGCCTGTTGGTCAATGCTGCGCACTGGAACTCGGTAATTGGCGGCGGCGTGTCACCTGTCGCGCGCTCCCCGGCAGGTCCCCCTTGATGGGCTCTCCCCGTCAGGCCCTCCCCGTCGGGTCCTCCCCGTCAGGCCCTCCCCGCCGCCGCTGCCGCCACTGATCGCTCACGAAGTACAGAGCCGGCAGCGGTCTCATCGCTCCGGACCTGTCTCGTTCGGGGCTCACTCACGACCACACCCTCACGCACAGAGCCGCAGCTGACGTCACCACCCGATCAGCCAACAGGTGGGCGGGGGGGGGGGGGCTGGGAGGCACCTGAATAGGTGGGCAGCGAGCAGGTGTGAGTGGGAGACTGGCTACACCGATAGAGATAACACATTATGCGGCAGTGTCTGCAAGCTCCAAAAACATCTGGATTAATGTCTTGCACTGCATAAACTAGGTATTTCAGTCATTAGTCAATGCATACGCGGTTTTCGTGATCTTTCAATCGAAGTGTCTTCACCATAAATGTGGTGCTTTTCATTGTAAATATAATTAATGTGTTTCCAAAATTTCACATTCAGACCATGTGATTTTTCAGGCCATGAATTTGTCCGGGTCGTTCAGCAGCAGGAATCGAGGCCGGCTGAGGGCGGGAGGTGGACGCGACAGGAGCGGGCGGCGCACGGTAGCCGGGTGTGTGTGTGTGTGTGTGTGTGCGTTTGGCCGGTGTGTGCGTGGGGGAGTGTGGGTGAACGAGTGCCGATGGTGGGGTGAAGGCGGCGGTGGCGGCGTGACCGGCCGTCAGAGCCCCGCTCGTTTCGTCACTGATGCTGCCCGCTGATTGGGTGCCGGTTTGTGGCCCGGCCTGGCCGGCTGGTGACGGCGGAGCGAGGCCGACACCGCCGCCACCCGGTCACCGCGCCGCGCAGCACGCCAAACCGGCACACACGCCACCACACGTGCCACGCCAACGCACTATCACTCGTTTTCCTCAGATCTAGCCTGTGAGGAGAATACCACGAGAACTTACACAGAAATACGCGAAATTGATGCTAAATATCTGTGACATTCCTTTTCTACACTTTCAATGTTTTAAGCTCACAACATTAAGATTTTTATAATGATAGATTCCGACAATAAATATCTCCAAGCTATCCATTTTCATTTTGTCACAGCTTGTTCGTAAACCATTAATTAACTGTGTAGGTACTATAAATGATCTGACAAAAATGATTAATGCCCCATTCGCCATTGTTGCTGTGATTGATAGCATGCATGTGATTGTATCTTATATTGTGTTCCAAATACGGTAGCATTCCCAATGCACAACAAATATTTGAACCAATATCACGACCTTCCAATAACGAATTATATATATAATGATGTGTTCAGAAACCACTGTTCCAGTTCTCCAATGCAATGGATGGTTCCGTATGTTGAGGCTTTAACACCTTTAGTGATGAATAAGAGGTTCTTAACCCGGCATTGACTGGGGGTCTCAGCAGAACGCCATTGACTGAGGGAGGGGGGGGGGGGGGCGGGCGTTAAACCCCCCTGGTTATATTCCAAACCAATGATCGCAGCGAGACGCGGAAGGCGGCAATCGAAATATCTCAATGAGGCAAATCTAAAGCATGCTCAAAAATGTTAAAATGAGGTTAAATGTCAGGTCACGGTCAGGTAGAAGGTCAAAATCGGCGTATTTGAGTTTATGGGCCATACTTTCCATCCAAAGCCTTCGATTGCAACCAGTTTCACCCAAAGTGCTGACAAAGGTATGATACATATCGCGCATGAGCTAAAGTGAGATTGTTGGCCAAGGTCAAGGTCCGGTCAAGACAGGTCACAAAAGGCCACTATGCTAAAAATATCCACGAAAGTCATGCAACACATGTTTTATGAGTTTTATTTTCTACGTATAATTCGACAGTGATAATCATTTTACCACCTGACTTCATTTACGTGAAGTAAATGTCAATTTCAGGTCAAGTTCAGGTCACCGAAGGTCAAAATGTTAAATTGTTAAATCTAAACAAAAAAGGCATGTTGCTAGACCAGTTTTGTCTCAGAAATACAGTGGTGGTGACATTTATTTTTCTGTATCTAGTTGATAAAAGCCAAAAACGCAATTTCAAAATATGACGTCATAAGTTACCCATACTTTAGATGTCATAAGTGAGTCAAAAATGGAGATATCAGTTTTCAATTTGGCATGGTAGTTGCCTAGGTATGGTTCTCTGACATAGCTGCCGGTTGTTTGAATATTTTAGAAAATGTTGATTTTGTGATAATTTAACCCCCAAAAAAATGTTTTTTGAGTTTTTGGGGTTCAAATATTTTTACCAAAAAAATCCGAGATAGTCAGTTTTTAGCCGTTGCAATTTGCTATCTTTTGGCGCTTTTTGATTGCATTTTGCTTCAAATGTGGCATTTGTTCGGCTTGGCAAAGTTTAGCTGATTTTGGTGTAAAACTCGTGTGTAGTGACGTCACTAAATTCGCTGTAACTCGAAAAAAATATCGACCAAATTGTATTTTATTTTTTCACACTAGACGTAAAAATGATTTTCAAGAAGGTACCCGAAGTTTCACGTGGATAGCGCTATTAGTTTTTAGCTATTGCGAAAATTCATCAGGGGGCGTTAAACACCCCTCCTCCCCAGTCAATGTCGGGTTAAATTTGATCCAAAGACCTGGCGATTACAGCATGATCTAACTTTGACTAGCAGGATCTAACTTTCCATCACATAGTTTAATTTATTTTATTTGAATTGGATCAAGCGAACCCATAGCATTAAACTACTTTAAAATCATGATGTATATTGTGGTGCATTTCTACAAGAAAATGCTTTTTAGATACAATACTTATTTAGGATTAAACTTTGCAAATGTTAAGCGAAACGGCGCAGGTGTTACAAAGCACCACATGATCAATTAAGCTAACGAACTTCTTGGATTCGTGTTCAATATTGTATACCTTTGGGCTGTCTTTAATATTTTGTCGAATAATACCATCTGGCTTAAACGCTGATTGACTTCTTCCGATAAGTTACACATGTGAATATTCGAAATGGTACAATATTGTTTTGTATTGTAAGTTGATCCTATAGGCTTACTGTCATTGTGACAATGTTATTGAACGTTTTCCTCCTTTTCGTCGGCAGGTGGCTTCCAGCGTTTGTCTTACTGCAAAATACATCGCAGTTAAATAAGATGATATACATATGAAGCTCGGCTCTTGTTAGTGGTCTGCAGTACATTAGCAGTCTTCAGTACATCCATTAGTGTTCGGTGAGTACATAACCGGAGGGCACTGTGTTGGTAACAGGAATGTCCCATCCATCTCCGGACCCCGGAGGAAGTCCCGGCAGATGTGTGCTCACCTGTAATCGCTGTGCCGCCGTGTTTGTCCCGAGTACCGTGTCTCTCTCTCTCTCTCTCCCGCAGCAGACCGGTGCGTCTCGTCACTGTTTGTCCTCCAGTATCACCGGCAGACCGGACCGTGTCCTGACATTCCACACTCGGTTCGATAGACAGAGCTGCCGGAGCTGCCGTTCCCGATAGACAGAGCTGCCGGAGCTGCCGTTCCCGATAGACAGAGCTGCCGGAGCTGCCGTTCCCGATAGACAGAGCTGCCGGAGCTGTCGCTGTCCGACTCACTGTTACCGATTCACACCACAGAGGCCTGAACCAGGCCTCAGCTGCAGCTGTCCGTCTGTCTGCTCCAGCTGTCCGTGATAATCACTAGTCACCGGTCCTGGCCACTCTGATCTCACGCCGCCTCCTCCACCGTGTCCCAGCCCGCCGTGGAGAGCCGTGCCACCGTGCCCGCCACCTGGCGACGTCCGCAGTCAACTGAGGGCTGCCGAGCTGGAGCCCGCCTGAGGTACCCCGCTCCCCGCTCCTCCCAGCCTCTCCCCGACCGCCTGGTGCGCCCCCGTCCTCTGCCCCACCGGACCAGAAACTGGACCGGACTGCAGATAATGCAGACGCATTTTAAAGTCTGGGTGGTTTGCAGGAATTACGGAAGCAGAAGCACCGTAAAGGGAAGTGAGCGAAACTGAAAAAATAATGCCCGATCAGCCGCAATAAATTGCTGTTTAAAAGCAGCGTAACTGGTTTGATACAAGGGGCATGTTGAACACAATGATTCCGTGACACAGATCATTGCCGAATCAATAAAATGCACAACATTGCATTGTACTACCGACAACAGCAGTACCATCGGCAATTCACACCGACAAACGTTTCCCATTTGTTGCTATACAACCGAAACATGTTTGCTAAAAGCCTAACTATTTTATCGATTAACCTTTAAAACGTTCTTCGGATACTTGGAGGCGTAAAACATTCAGCGCCACGCCAAATAAGGTGTATCGATAATGATTCCATTCCAGAACCACTACGCGTGAGCAGATAGTCCAGGAGCGTCCGTATGTATGAGAAACTCTGACATCCGGGATTGACGACTGAATCAAACCGTGGCGGACGGGTGTTGTATACGTTACGCTGTGCGTGCGATATGCCACTATGTGTAACGCATAGTGGTATGCAACATGCATTGGCGATCCTTCCATTTAACATATTGTGCCTAAAGATGGCAACCATGCAACCAATGTTCGAGTCTGGTTGAGAGCAGTGTTCGTCACGGGTCCACCAACCCCCAGCCCGGCCCGGCCCAGGCCCATGAACACCATGCCCAGGCCCGGACAAGGCCCGGTCAAATTTATAGCATTGAGGCCCAGGCCCGGTCCGGCCCGTTCAGATTAAGCATATACATATTTTCACAAAATTTGCCAATCACTATCCTAGCATATTTACTTGTATACTATAAATGTGAAACAATGAACCAACTATGCTAACCAAAAACAAACAAAAAAAACACAGCCACAGCAACAGTGTGTTGCTGTGGAAGTGAACTGCTGGTTGAAATATTTTTGCAGCTCTGACCTGAGCTTCAACATTCTGAGCCCAGGCCTGTCCAAAGCCCAGTCAGTGATTTCCTTAAAGTTGAGGCCCAGCCCAGGCCCAGCCCAGGCCCGGCCCATGGCCCAAAGGGCCAGCCCAGCCCGTGACGAACTCTGGTTGAGAGCAAAGATGCAACAGCATTGCAGGTACTGAGGTAAGACGGAGGGACAAGCCAGTTCGTAGCTTAGTATTTTTTTTGTAAATAAAATTTAACGGCAGTCATTTGACATCGTTCGGAAATTGTGGTCGCTCTCCGTGCCAAACTTTCGGGAATTCCCTCTCCTTCGCACTGATCATTAATATCTGCTGTGCTTGCATGCTGGGATGGGATGACCGCAGAGCGTGTATCGGACGTCCTGCAGCTGACCGCGTCCGAGAGCTGGAAGGCCCGCATACCGGAGAACGACGCCAACCGGTGAGCCGTCCCCCCCCCGGCTCACCGGTTGATTAACAGATATATGATTAACAGAGGATTGACATATGATTGACAGATATATGTGCTTATTTCAGCATTTTACACATGTCAATTTATGGCATCCGCCATCATTCACGACAAACCAGAGACACTTATTCACCGAAAAGATACTCAACATCACGAAATGAAATACCTACAAGATATCATTCAAACTGTTTCAGTGATACTCAAAAACCAAATGGACAGTTCCATATAGATAATGGTGGACCAAGCCTGTTTGACATATATTTGGCTAATCTTCCTACATTTGCCCACGAAATCTGCATGCAGTTGTATATATACGCCTGGCACCATGGGAATGCCACAGTTCTATACTCTGTCCGGCCAGCCTACCGGGCAGGATTTCTCAGAAGCGCTTATGGACGAGCTGGGGATGGTCCTGCACCTACCGCCTTTGATCTTCTCCGACCCCTGTCTGCCCGCGGACCTTCTGAACTGCGTGCGTAAGACTCGACCGTTTCCATTATAATCGCCATGTGCCGCCACCCCAGTGCACTCATGTATTGGAGCGATAGCGGTGCCGCTGCGGCGCCTATTATGATGCCTACGAGACACTCTCAGCAGCGACCGCTGACATGTGATGTGCTCGGCGGCGCCTATTATGATGCCTACGAGACTCTCAGCGCCGACCGCTGACATGTGATGTGCTCGGCGGCGCCTATTATGATGCCTACGAGACCCTCTCAGCGCCGACCGCTGACATGTGATGTGCTCGGCGGCGCCTATTATGATGCCTACGAGACACTCAGCGCCGACCGCTGACATGTGATGTGCTCGGCGGCGCCTATTATGATGCCTACGAGACCCTCTCAGCGCCGACCGCTGACATGTGATGTGCTCGGCGGCGCCTATTATGATGCCTACGAGACACTCTCAGCGCCGACCGCTGACATGTGATGTGCTCGGCGTCGGCTGCGTTCGGTGGCGCCCGCTGACATGTCATGTGTTCGGCGTCGGCTGCGTTCGGTGTGGTAAAGTCATGCACTGAGGTACTTTGGAAGCCACATGGATCATATTGCACAGACTGGGCAGTAGCAGGAGTATAGCAGGAGTAGCAGTGGAACGTCAGACGCTGCAGTAGGAGGAGCGATAGGTGTGTGGTGATGGAGATGGTGTTGGACAACTTCACACGGGCACCGATTGGAGAGACGCTCTTGCAGCCAACGAGCTCGGTGGGAGACTTGGGAGTGAAATGCATGGTATGAAGGCTGTCGAATTCAGGGGAGCAGTATCCCGAACATTATCACAGATATAACAGGATTGTTTCGAAATTATACATTTCACAGGAGTTACAATATTGCAGTGTGACAGTGTAGATCGTAGAGTTGCAAAAATCAGATTCCACGGAGTCCGGCACCAAGCCCGAAGGGGATAATGCCAGACCTGAGATAGCTGGCCGGGCTTCATGCTGGGCCCTCGCCATGTTTGACGATACCGGCTCATTGCATTCGACACACAAATGCAGTCCATGCAGTACGTTTTACCGGACCGCTAGACATTGCTCTTGTGGTGTACCACCAGTCACCAGACTTGTACTTGATTCCAGTGGAATCGAATCCGATTCCGGAATCGATTCCGTTTGCACTGGAATCGGAATCGGATTCGATTCCATTGGCATTTGGGTGGAATCGAAATCAGGTGGAGTCAATAATATTTAGAAAATGATGGAATCAGAATCGGAATCAATGGCCATTTAAAGTGATTCCGTGTTATTTTCATAAAAAACACTATGACCATGAATATAAGCTTCCCTGAAGGCAATTTGCTTCTTTGAGAATATACCTCAAACAAAGCTAGACGATTATTTTTTGCCTAATGAGTGTCAATAAACATGATCAGTAATTATACTTATTTAGGTGGAGACATACAACGATCTTCGCTTATGGCAATGCTATGTGTTTTGCATTTCCATAATATCTCATATCTTTCAAGGCAGCGATTTCCTTGTGTATCATATTGAAAAATAGCAGCTTGCAATATGTCCAATTGTTCATGCATCAATATTATAGGTATGTCTAAATATCATATTGTTTTGAACCTTCGTTAGACTTAGACGTTTCTGAACTGTCACGATTTTGCAGCACATTCGTTTCTTTCAACAAAGTTCATGATTTGTTGTGTGTAGTTTTATAGCAAAATAGCCACGATAAATATACCTGTAAAATATATTAATCTATATTACTATTTGATAAGCGTCTGTCTGTCTGTCTGTCTGTCTGTCTGTCTCTCCGGAACGAATTTAACGCAGTAAAGCGGCAGTTCTGCATTGCAGTACCACATTGCTATAAGCACGTGATGTACGTGATTGTATGGTTTTCAGACGAGTTTACGAGCGCTGCTCGGACGCACGCTAGTAGCGCTAGTAGCGCTAGTAGTGCTTTCTTTCTCCATGGCAACCAGGCGTCAGCCAATGAAAAGCCAGAACGTGTTCCCTTTCTGGCTTTTCATTGGCTGACGCCTGGTTGCCATGGAGAACGAAAGCGCTACTAGCGCTACTAGCGTGTGTCCGAACAGCGCTCGGATACTACCGAGTGGTGTATTTCGTACATTTCCGACGCATTGGATACGATAGTTACAGACAGTTTTAGGTTGTGCAGTTTTGGGCGAAGGTTTGTGCTGTAACTAACATAGAAGGAGGTGTTAAGAAATATTTTACCGTAAAATAACAGTTTACGGATACGAGTTTTACATCGCTTCACTCCAGTCGAAAGCCAATCAGATCCGACCACGGATACTACAGTGCCACAACCAATGTCAAGCAACCACGGAATCACTGCGAAACGAAGGTCATCGACATACGGTACGGCATATATCAATGCACATATACGCTAAGCCGGGGTGGAGTTTTCACGGGTTTAGCGGGTGTATAACGGGTGCCATAGGTGTTCCACGGGTATAATGGGTGAGTGCCGGCTATAACGGGGTTATCACGTGTTCCACAGGGGCACAACGGATACTACGGGTGTATGTCGGGCACCGTAGGTTTTTGACGGGTACTTCGGGTGTATGACGAGTACAAAAACGTATTATAGGTACGACAGGTGTCACGGGTAGTACGGGTTATCAATCCCTAATTGCCTATCACTGGCTTGCACCACCACTAGACACCAGTAATCGCCCAGCGGAGCGGACGGGTTAGCACTAGTTTTTACTATTCGTGTCATTTATGTCATTTGTATACAATATAAATATGATCGGACATTTTTTGATGCAGAGTGGAATCAATGGAATCGGATTCGGAATCAAACTTTTTAAGTGTCCTGCAATCGGATTCGGAATCGATTTCCCTAGTAAAATATCTATTGTAATCGGAATCGGAGTCAGACACATCTGACTTGGCATGGAATCGGAATCGATTCCGCTGAAGCGGAATCAAGCACATGTCTGTGTACCACTTACCTTGCCAGGTGTGGTGCACTGTTTTTTTGCCATGTTTGCTATGTGCCATGTGCCATGTCATAGGGTTCACCGGTAAGGCACGCTGTTGAAAACCTGGTAATTTGCCGCACCCGTATACAGTCCATGAAATCAGTATTGATTCAGCAATGGATAGTCCCAGGATATTCAGTTATCTGATAAAGTGCTATATTAATAAACACTCCCGTGCCGACATGCAATGTCTCAAGGTTGAGTCGTCTGCGTCACATTTGGTGAGGCGTCAGACATCGACACCTCAAAAATAGTGGTATCGTACATCGACTAACATTTAGCTGCAAATGTATACATTCGGTGCTGTCATTTGGTGCTGTCAGAACTTCGATTACCTTAAGTATGTGCACGAAGTTGACCATTGCACGCAAACAGTGATTGAACTACACGCAAAAATGACTCGCGATTAAAAGTGTTCATAAGCCCACCCACGCATGTGAAGGATTAAGTATCGCAAACGTTTTGTCATGTAACACTTATGCACCTAAAGTCGGCACACCAAATTTGGAGTTATCAGCGTATTCCGGGTGGGAACAGCTCCACATCCGCTTATCCCGACAATGACAAGTGGGTCACGATCTGGACTCTGTGTACAGTGCGGGGCGCCACCATTCACGTCAATGGTGCATAGCAGGCCGCCGTGCAGATGCTCTGTCCCCTGGAACGTGTAAACACGGCGCGGATGAGTCAATGAACCTCCGCCAGATACGGCCATTCAGCGGCATTCCAGTGTGTGGAGGCGTACTGTCAGGCGGATGTCGGCGGACTGGCGGGCCCTGCCGTGACGGACGGCAGCGGACCGGCGGGCCCTGCCGTGACGGACGGCAGCGGACCGGCGGGCCCTGCCGTGACGGACGGCGGCGGACGGCGGCGGACCGGCGGGCCCTGCCGTGACGGACGGCGGCGGACCGGCGGGCCCTGCCGTGACGGACGGCGGCGGACCGGCGGGCCCTGCCGTGACGGACGGCAGCGGACCGGCGGGCCCTGCCGTGACGGACGGCAGCGGACCGGCGGGCCCTGCCGTGACGGACGGCGGCGGACCGGCGGGCTCTGCCGTGACGGACGGCGGCGGACCGGCGGGCTCTGCCGTGACGGACGGCGGCGGACCGGCGACGGGGCCGCGCCGGAACCGAGCTCCGTCTAGCCAGTGGAGAGCCGGCCCCTTGACGGGTCAACAAGGCATGCAGTGGTCAGATGTGCATCTCGACAGCAGCAACATAGGCCACGGCTTACCGGGTGGTCACCCGTGACGAGATAGCCAAACATTCCAGCCATACAAACCGGCTGCGAGAGCAAATTACAAGCGACAGTGTCCTTAAATCTGACCGGTTATCTGGAGGTTTATTGTTGTAGACAGCTGATTATGGCTGCCTGAAGAATGATGCTTGGTGCAAGCTATCCGATAAGTATATAATGCGAAGCTGTGAACATATTCTAAGCCGGCGAAATGTAGCTAAGCATACTTTGTTTCTGGCAAACAATTAACTAATTGATGAAGTCAGTTCGTCAATTTACCTGGTGTGAGCGAGAAATACGAGAAGATTTAGTAAACAACGATGAGCATCGGGAAACTAACTCCATTGTCACTGTATGAATGAATGAAAGCCAGCCTTTTGGGGCCTCGTCTGGTCCATCCTCCTCCCACACCTTTGGCCCCCAAAGGTGTGGGATATTCGTCTAAATATTCGTCTAAATTCCCAAGCTTACGAGCTTACGAAGCTAAACCTGCCGCGCGACGCCAGCGGAGGTGGGGGTCTGCAGAAACTGCACCACATGAGATGGTACGATAGCGGATACCGACCCCCCCCCCCCCGTCAGCTGGGTACAGCGCGCGTGCTGAGCAGTCTATGACCGGAGAGCGGGGCTGTAGGCCGCAGTAGCGCAGTAATATGCCCTGAGCCAGTTACCTCGGCAGAAGAGCCGGCTGACGTGATGTGAACTGGTCTTAAAGGAGAGGCAAGGTTCCCACACGATTTAAAAGTATCTTCACGTCCAAATGAGGACCGCTCCCAGACAACTTTTCTTTTCCTGGACATGAAAACGTCCATATATAGATCGTGTATGTGCCTTGCCATGTCCGTTTCCCGAAGCCAGTTGATTAACCTCCTTAAGGCCTTATTCGATTCACGGAAAGAAATCTAGTAAAAAAAATGAATTAAATGGAAATAGCTAATGACAGTGCAGGAGCATGAAATAAATCAGTCTAAAAAGACAACACATGAGTAAAATTAAGCGCGTATGGGTCCGGAGCAAATCCAAAAATATATGTTCTAAGATGGTCGTCTAATATGTAGCCCGGTAACGTGAGCCAGCCCGGGACGGGCGTTGGCGCTGGGACGGGCGCAGGGCCGCTTCCCGGGTCGGTGCACGTGTGGTCGGCAGCGGGCGTCACGTCACCCGAACGGTCCTGGGCTGACCCGCCGCCGGCCCCGGGGACTAGGCCGGGGACTCTGATGCCGAGAGGTGGTGACGGTGGCCGCAATTAAACTCCAAATTGAAGTAGCTCTTTCCCGGGAAGAAGGGAGCGAGAGTCGAATGGTCTACAAGTGGTGGCAGCGGTGGGATTCGAACCCACGCCCTCTCGGACTGATGCCTAAAACTAATCCTATTCTACCCTATCATAAACCTCCCTGGTCCTTACCCAGCCCGCACTCCGAAGCAGACCGTCGCCGATACTGGAGCTCAGGACTGGGTGACCTGTCGCCGGCGTGTCGGTTGACCTCTGACCTCTGGAGCCGCCCTCCAGATGACGCGCACGTTCTAACGACCGGCCGGGCGACACCGGCCATGGCACCGGACCCGGCTAACTGCCCGTCTCCAGCGGCCGACCAGGCCCGCCGGCGCCGCTGCCGGCCCCGGCTCTCCCGCTGCATGGTGACGGCCACGGTACAGTGTGTATCGAAACAGGGGCTCAGATCGCGGCGACATGGATCGGAAGGGCCATGGATCATGCTGCAGGTGACGCGTCGTGTTGCAGCCGAGGTGGATCAGATCGCCGCCTACTATGTACTACAATCGGTACTTGAATAGGATGCATCCATTCATTGAGACGTGGGTCGGATCTATGATTCAATTGTTCCCTGGATTATAACCTGCTCTGTGTTCAAACGTACCTGGTTATAGTGGACTCGATGTAACGAAAAGTACGACCAGAGTCGTCTAAAGACTGGTCGGCCTGTTTGAAGCTGTTCTACATCATCTCATGCGGTACGTCGCCAGCTACATCACTAGCGGTCACAGTGGCACACGGTGATACGGCATCAACTGGCCACTGTGCGTACAGAGAACTGCGCTCCCAGCCGCTGAGGGCCGGGGACCACCTCCTGCCGGACAGAGCACTACGCTCCCAGCCGCTGAGGGCCGGGGACCACCTCCTGCCGGACAGAGCACTACGCTCCCAGCCGCTGAGGGCCGGGGACCACCTCCTGCTGGACAGAGCACTGCGCTCCCAGCCGCTGAGGGCCGGGGACCGCCTCCCGCCGGACAGAGCACTGCGCTCCCAGCCGCTGAGGGCCGGGGACCACCTCCCACCGGACAGCACACGCTAACGCTGAGGGCCGGGGACCACCTGCCACCGGACAGAGCACTACGCTCCCAGCCGCTGAGGGCCGGGGACCACCTCCCACCGGACAGCACACGGTAACGCTGAGGGCCGGGGACCATCCCCCGCCGGACAGCACACGGTAACGCTGAGGGCCGGGGACCACCTCCCGTCGGACAGCACACGGTAACGCTGAGTGCCGGGGACCACCTGCCGCCGGACAGCACACGGTAACGCTGAGGGCCGGGGACCACCTCCCGCCGGACAGCACACGGTAACGTGAGGGCCAGGGACCACCTCCCACCGGACAGCACACAGTAACGCTGAGCTGTGACCGCCCGTGGCAGATGATGTTATCTGTTGTCGAGCTGCACCATGACCTGTAAACATGGGCCATGCTGATGGGCAGGCCTCAGCCAAGCGCGGACCCAGGCGGGCTGATCAGGACATGGCTCCCCGAACCGACGACATCGGCTGCAAAATTGACATATATTTAATTATTTTTGAAAAATCAAAAGCAACTTTTACAAATGGAAGTGTTCAGATTGGAATGGAAGTATGTTTCAAATAAATTATTAATGCACAGGTAGCACATTTTGATGTTTGGAACATTACCAAAATTCCTGGCTTTTAACCCAAACCAAATTGTGTGGTCGCTCTGTATTCGCCAGTGGGCAGTGGCCACAGGTGGCCACACACACACACATACACACACACAGACACACACACACACACACACACACACACACACACACACACACACACACACACACACACACACACACACACACACACACACACACACACACACACACACACACACACACAAACACACACACGCACACACACACACACAGACACAGACACACACACACACAGACACACAGGTAGTCCGAACCAAGACGGTTCCATATTGTCCCGGGTAGGACCACGACCTGGAAGTGTCTATATTCGGAAGAACAATACATTATAAACGTTCAGTGATATGTGGGTATGGTTCGTAAAGTCTTTGGCCTCTTAACGTTAAAGCTTGGTGACAGGTTCCCAGTGTGGTTCCACCAGCGGGGAGCGGGCCTTGCCGGTTTGTTATCCGGCGGTCGGGCGGAATTCGTGTACTGTGACAGCTGGTTGTATAACAAGGGAACCAGTTGCACAAAAACCACTCATGTAACAAACCAATGCGCAGAAAAACGTCAGCGTCTCGGGAGGCTGCGGGTTGAAATCAAGGCAGATAAAATCACAACCATAAAGAGCCGAGTCATGGGTCGATTTCCACACAAAGATAGCTCTGGAATTCACAAGGACATGGACAACTTCTTGCTGGGAAGGCTTGCGGTGGACGAAGGGACTTTTAGATCTATTCCGCGGCGACCGAATGACGTGGGTGCGGCCGATGGCAGCGGGAGACATGTGGAATCTTTATCTGGATTCGGCTGCTGATGCCTTACGTGTTTTGAAAACACGCTATAATGAGGCGCTAATTATGCTTATCAGTGCATCTCGGGACAGGAGCATTACCAAAGAGCGCCATGACATTTATAAGTGTCGATATCCTGTCGATGTCATGGTCAGATCGACCAGTCGGGTGATCCGTCTCTTGGTACCCCGCCCCTTCTATAAGCGGTCAGTAACCGAGCTTCTGAGACGCTGTAACTGCATAACAAGCGAGCCCGAAAAACCGACGCTTATAATGACCCGTGGGCAATGAGAATATCGTCACAGGGCTGACATATCTGACGTGTATGAACTTTTGCTCCTGAAATTGTATTGCAGGTCATTTTGTGAACCACCTTACACGATACAGTAGACGTTAAAGGGAGTGTTCCTGCTCACATCGCTTATTTTGGGTTATTGACACTGGTTTATAGAACACAATGTTATGAATCGAACCATGCCTTTCATTTTTCCAGATTCACACTAGTTGCTGAGATATTCCAAAGACTCTAGGAACTGACTGGTAGCAAAACAACATTATCGGGTAGACTCCAGAGGGCTTCCGCTACTAGAAGCACTGCAACTATCGATTAAACTGCTAGCATATCGTTAGCGTCGGCCAATAGTATGTCGACAAAACAGTTCGTGCGCGCTGATAGCAGCAGCCGAACAGTACCGTCTGTCCCCCTACTCGCAACGCTTGATGGCCAATTTTCGACGAAGATATTAATTTAGATCTACGAAACTTTCACATAAAAAGTTCAGTGGCAAGAACATGCTGTGCAAAACTTGTCTACAAAAACACCATCAAACAAAACTATCTTGCATGATGTGACCGTAATGTTATTGTCTTATGTGTACCGTTTTACATAACATTACTATAGTGGCGATCGTTTTATAGATATCGAAACCAAAAATAAGCGAAAAACAATATAAGTGAAAATTCAACTAAAGCGGCTCCAGATGTGAATTTCATCATATACAACAATCAAACCAATAGCTATTTACCGTATGAAAAAATAGTTTTGACATTCCGAAACAGTAGGCACACTCCCTTTAAACATTATGCTACAACATTCGTCTTCGCGGTGAACTCCCCGTCTCTGTCGGTGGTCCATCTGCCTGTCACGTGACGTATTGGGAGCCGACCTCTACACGAAATGATCTCTTCATATTTCAAACAGGCGCGCCGACACGGCGTTCGCCGGCAGATGACCCAATCACGACACAATCGCCGCTGCTAAACGGGCGATTCTGGCCAGTGTCGGCGTGTAGTCAGCCAATCGGCAGTCGGCATTTCGCAATCTGAACAGCGTATGATCCCGTCTCTGCTGAGGAGGTCCACGGAGGCGGCGGCGGCAGCGGCGGTCCGCCCGAGCAGCATGCCAATCAGGGCGGCGCCCGCCACGGACCGCGACCATCGCCGCCCCGGGCCGCACGGATTAAAACGGAGTGGGGCGCCGCCCACGGAAGAAGAATCACCGCTGCATGCAGGCGACACAATACCGCCGCACCGCTGCTGCGCCAGTTTGGAATAACTGACTCGGGGAATGTTCATACTCTCTGGCACGCCCACGAAGGGCAGAATTTGGCCGCATTAAGGGGGAAGGAAACGGTTATTTTGTGTGTTTGTAGCGTGCGAGTGTCTGATGTCGGGCATTAAACAAGTGCTAACAGGAGCTTCACGATCATTTAGGCGAGGTTGTAGCATAATGGCGAGATAAAAATTAAGTTGGATCCTCCCATGTTAACTGCTCAACACTATCATTTAAGCTCGTCAGCATACCAGTTAACATACTTCACATTTGCGTGCGTTGAGCGATACTAAATTCAGTATTCTATGAGTGAACTAGGAAGTCCAATTGACGTGTAATTTGTATCAGTAATGCCATCGACTCACACGTAATCTAGCCTAGCCGTGTAAACCCGTTGAAAGGACACGCTAGAATAACCAAATCGAGGCTCAGCATGAGCTCGAGCCCAGCTTTAGTGGTGTCGGGGCTGAACCGTACAGAGTGGCGGGTCTTGACTGTCCACGGTTGCAGCTCTGGGAGCGTAGATTGTGGCGACATTGTCTCACTGGGGGGGGGGGGGGGGGGGGGGGGCACCGGGCGATGTCCCTTCATGTCGGGCTGACGCCACAGACCAGTCTGGACACCAGACCACCCTGCTGTCGCCGGGACTGACGCCACAGACCAATCTGGACACCAGACCACCCTGCTGTCGCCGGGGACTGACGCCACATACCAATCTGGACACCAGACCACCCTGCTGTCGCCGGGGACTGACGCCACATACCAATCTGGACACCAGACCACCCTGCTGTCGCCGGGGACTGACGCCACATACCAATCTGGACACCATACAACCCTGCTGTCGCCGGGGGCTGACACCACAGACCAATCTGGACACCAGACCACCCTGCTGTCGCCGGGACTGACGCCACAGACCAGTCTGGACACCAGACCACCCTGCTGTCGCCGGGGACTGACCGGGTGCGGTGCCCTGCCACTGGGGTGGACGGATGGCCTGCCACTGACCATTCGTCAGTCGGTGGTCACGGCCTGCGTAAGTCTGGATACCACTGACCACTGGTCAGTGGGTTGTCAGGGCCTGCGTAGGAGGTCTGGATACCACCGACCACTGGCCAGTGGGTGACCAGGGCCTGTCTAGGAGATCTGGGATACCACTGACCACTGGTCAGTGGGTGGTCAGGGCCTGCGTAGGAGGTCTGAATACCACTGACCACTGGTCAGTGGGTGGTCAGGGCCTGCGTAGGAGGTCTGAATACTACTGGTCCGGGCACCTCCAGTAACGTCGCAGGGTAGATGAAAAGTGGGAACAACGTACATTCTACACTTGTGGTTCTAAATATGGACATTTTAGGGAGCGTTATACCGATGTTGTGTGTGTCTAACTAGCATTGTGATAAATACCTATATCACTGAAATAATTTGAGTCAGTTTATTAAATGTCACGTTACTTGAAACAGTAATTCATATTTTGTCATTAAAGGAGTTGTGCCGGACCTTAAAGGAGTTATCGAGTAGACCGGACGTCAGAAATAACGTGTTTCATGATCTTGGCGATTTCACATTAATCCGTGCCTGTACAGTCGCGTTAATTCATTAAGACGTGTTCCTGGAAGACGTGTTCCCACGCCCGTGGCGGGCCTGCTACAAAGGACACCCCTCTCGGGCCGGCGCCGGGCCTGTTACAAAGGACACTCCTCTCGGGGCGGCGCCGGGTCTGTTACAAAGGACACCCCTCTCGGGGCGGCGTCGGGTCTGTTACAAAGGACACTCCTCTCGGGGCGGCGCCGGGTCTGTTACAAAGGACACCCCTCTCGGGGCGGCGCCGGGCCTGTTACAAAGGACACCCCTCTCGGGCCGGCGCCGGGCCTGTTACAAAGGACACCCCTCTCGGGGCGGCGCCGGGCCTGTTACAAAGGACACCCCTCTCGGGGCGGCGCCGGGTCTGCTACAAAGGACACCCCTCTCGGGGCGGCGCCGGGCCTGTTACAAAGGACACCCCTCTCGGGGCGGCGCCGGGTCTGTTACAAAGGACACCCCTCTCGGGGCGGCGCCGGGCCTGTTACAAAGGACACCCCTCTCGGGCCGGCGCCGGGTCGGTTACAAAGGACACCCCTCTCGGGGCGGCGCCGGGTCTGTTACAAAGGACACCCCTCTCGGGGCGGCGCCGGGTCTGTTACAAAGGACACTCCTCTCGAGGCGGCGCCGGGCCTGTTACAAAGGACACCCCTCTCGGGCCGGCGCCGGGCCTGTTACAAAGGACACCCCCTCTCGGGGCGGCGCCGGGCCTGTTACAAAGGACACCCCTCTCGGGGCGGCGCCGGGTCGGTTACAAGGACACCCCTCTCGGGGCGGCGCCGGGCCTGTTACAAAGGACACTCCTCTCGGGCCGGCGCCGGGCCTGTTACAAAGGACACCCTCTCGGGGCGGCGCCGGGCCTGTTACAAAGGACACCCCTCTCGGGGCGGCGCCGGGTCGGTTACAAAGGACACCCCTCTCGGGGCGGCGCCGGGCCTGTTACAAAGGACTCCCCTCTCGGGGCGGCGCCGGGTCTGTTACAAAGGACACCCCTCTCGGGGCGGCGCCGGGTCGGTGTAGCGCCGTGACTGCGGTTCACACCGGGGATGCGGCCGGCGGCGCCGCTGCTGATGCCTCCAATTAGGCACAGTGGTCCGGCCTGCACGGCGGCCGCGTTCGTTGTGGAGAACCCGCGGCAGGGGAGACTGCAGGGAAGGATGGCTCCTCTCCTCAGATACACAATTCCAGCGGCCGACCAGGCCCGATCTCACACCGGGGAGGCGGTCCCGACCGACATACCTGCAGCGGCGGGAAGCAGCGACGGAGCGATTGCACAGCGGAGGAGCCACGGACAGCCCGGCTGAGCAGTGGAGGAGCCACGGACAGCCCGGCTGAGCAGTGGAGGAGCCACGGACAGCCCGGCTGAGCAGTGGAGGAGCCACGGACAGCCCGACTGAGCAGTGGAGGAGCCACGGACAGCCCAGCTGAGCAGTGGAGGAGCCATGGACAGCCCGGCTAAGCCAGAGCCTATTTTAAGGGAAACCCACTGGGGGGGGGGGGGGGGGCAAAAAGGTATCCCCATTTTTGGGGGCACCTTTTTGTGGCAAAAGGTACCCCAGTTTTTTCCTCGGCGGATTTGGGCCAGTTACTTGAATTTGGTATTCGAGCTAAGAAATTCACTTTTCGAATTCACAAAAAAATTATTTTGTGGACATTTTTCCGAGATAAAAAAATTTGGGGGGGGAAAAAAAAAGAATCACAAATCCGAGACAGCCATTTGGAAGAAATGTAATTTCCTTTCTTTTGACGTTTTTTATTCAATTTGCTTTGAAACTCTATGTTTACGATTTTCCCAACATTTTTTTTTTTTTTTTTTCTCACCAAAAATGGCATGACATACGTCATTAAAACGTTATTATCTCCCCAAAATACTACATAAATTTAATTGAAACTTAGTGAAAAGACTTATAATTGGTGCAGTATAAGGTACTGCAAGTTTCACGTTGATATCTATCACAGTTTTAAAGTTATTGAGAAAATACGGGAGGAGGCACATTCTCCCCCCCCCCCTCCCAGCGGGGCGCGTGTCACCGGGGGCTGCATGAATTGCATCAGGTGTGCTGTTTTGTCTATCATTGAAAGCAAGGGATATACACAAACTTCAAATTCAATCACTTGAGAAAAGAAAAAAACTTCTGTTTTCATGAAGTTTTCTCCTAAGATCATCGTTTTTCACGGTCAGTGCAGGGAACGCGCAAGAGGGGGGGGGGGATACTTGTATTGCATGTCCCCCCCCCCCATATTCTTGTGTGTGTGTGTGTGTGGGGGGGGGGGGGGGGGGGGGGGGGGGGTTGCCCCTGATGTCCGCCCCTGGATCGCCAGTGGGGCGGATGCCATCCCCCTTATATTTGTTTTGGAAATAGCGGAAACGACGCCATTTCGCGCCGCCATTTTTGATACAACTGCTTGCCTATCAATTGCCAAAATCCTGTTAATTGTTTACCTCGGGTCTCCTCAGGTCACGTCACTAAGCAAGTCTAGTGATCCCACCTCCAAAAAATGTGAGGTCGTGCCGCCGTAGCACATTGTTTGACCGATCAGTTGAATACTCACAGGATTTAAAGGAAATAGTTCACCTTGGAAATTTTTTAACCCAACACGATTTGATTATATTTGTTAATACAATTTTTTTGATATTGTCAAAGATGGCCTTATATCGCGCCGATTCAGAGACAGAAGGCCGTACATTTTAATTGTTTATCAAAACTATTTGCATACTCTCTGAGTCAGAGTCCTGACGTCACACGAATGTACAAAATGGTTCAGCCAATCAGATTCGAAAGTAGTCGCGTAAAGATAGACTCGCATTGGAGATGTGCCAACCGGCGGCCGGCGTTCGCTCGCTAGCACCAGGTGCAAGCTGATTGGCTGATGGTATAGCCTCTGCCCGGGCGATAACCAGTACAACATTATTTACCCAGCACCGCATTCCTTTGCCAAAAAATCAAATATATTCGGCTGGAGAGTCTTTTCAGTCAAGAAAACTTGCAGATAGGGGTTCCCAACACAGGCTACAAAACTGCTATCTCAGTTTAAAACTAATGCTGAAGGTGAACTATTTCCTTTAAGCAGGTTACAAACACCTACAATTCTGCTATTTCGGATAATTTTTATATTGGTGGACCTAAGGTGCCTACAACTATTATCTACATACTACAGGATACCTACAACTATTTTGTGACTTCCAAATTATAAGTCATTGGGGAAACATGAAAATGCATATAAATCCACAGGAAATGGCCAAATTTGCCCAATTTTCCCCACAGTCCCGCATCTTTTGCAAAATACAAATATCCAGTGGCGGATCTAGGGTGGGCAAAATGGGCAATTGCCTCCCCCCAACCGCCTGAAATCGGCGCAAGATTGACACATGTCCTGATATAGAAGAAAATCTCAGCAACTTTTACTAAGGAAAGTTAGCTTTAACACGCTCCCTGGACGGGGAGGGAAGGGGGGGGGGGGGCGAAATCACCCACCCATCCGGTTTTTCGCAGATAGCGCAAAAATGGCGGCGCTGCACGCCGCCTTTTTTTGCATACCTGTTCGGAAATGAACTACCCGCATTATGTCAAATTCTTGATCTCGGATCATCTCAGGTCAGGTCACCAGATCTGGTCAGGTGATGACCCTGTGGTAAGTGAGAGCATTGGAGGAAGAAACCCGAATTGATGCACACCCACAGTTGTATTCATTGCAGTTATCAAAAACCCAGATCAGAACAAATGAATCAGGCAAGAACAGAACAACTGATCAGGCCCGAGCGAGAGCAGCGGGTACATGATCCAACACCCGAATCGACAACTAAATACCCAGGCAGTATACCGAAGATCAGAAACGTGGACAGCTACATAATGTGTGAATGTAAGTAGATGGTGATAAATATGTTACGTTAAGTTTGAAAGAGCAAAGTAATAATATTTGAGACGAGCGACGAAGGAACCAACCGGTTGGCGCAAGAGCAGAACGAGAGTGGGCAGAATGCCACGTTGCCAAGTGTGGCAATCGAGTATGTTCTAAATATAAATTGAAGTACGAATACAGAAACTGATTATAGGAAAAATCAGGTACGATGAGTTACAAGATAAATATGAAGACGGAAAACAAATTGCAGATGAATCTGGTTAATCAATAACATATTAATAATATGAAAGTATACGAATTATAAACTGCCGGAACCGGAACGTTCTAGAACGTTCCGGCGACAAATATGACGCGGGCAATACTAGAGCTGACGCGGTGGGGTAAAACGCTGCAAAATAAAGACAAGCCGAAGCACCACAACCCCACTTCCAAACGTTTGCGGTAGTACCGCAGCGACAGTTTTAGGCCGATCGGTTTCAATCTTGCGGGATTTGATAAGATGATATATACCTACAATTTGTTATCCCTGATTTTTGTATATATCGGTGACCTAAGGTCAGGTAAATTTCGTGACCGCCAACACTGTTTTGTCAATAACTATCAACATTAATGACGATAGAGAAGTGAAAACGGTACCAATGTGTTTGTCTCGTCGAGACACGTCCCCCAATATGCAACATGATCTAATTGGGTTACCACTTGACCTTGACCTGTGATCAAATTTATCAGTTGACCTAGTCAACATTAACATGATTCAAAGTGCCTTGGCGAGACAAACATGATGGCGTCAAACGTAATGCTTTATCTTTATTAGGTAAAAAGTTATTTGTGACAAAAACAGTTTTGCCAAAAAAAATAACATTTTTGACATTTGATGACATCTGGAGCCTAAACTATGACCTGAGCTAAAATCTGAGGACACTCTGTCGATTGAATTTTTCAAGAGCTTTCCATTACTTTTCCGTTTGTTCCTAGCTATCATAGTTCATGTGATATCTGGGGATTTCTGGAGCGAAGCCCTAAAACCTGTAAAATCTGACCTTTGATCACCTCTGGTGACCTCCAATATTGACCTGACCTAAAATAATACCGATATACTCTCCATAGAGCTTGTCTCGACCTATTCTAATACCGTTTTTGTTTGTTACGTTTGCGTGGTTTTCGAGATCATAGGGGGGGGGGGGGGGCGTTTCGACGCCCCCCTCGAACTCGGCTCCTATGGGACGTACACCAAGCCCGAAGCATCGTTCGAAAGCTTGTCCAAAGGCATTTTGAAGTTATTCGGCATTTTCTTAACAGGTCAATATTGAGGTCACCAGAGGTCATCAAAGTTCAAATATTCCATTTTTAGGACTTCACTCCAGAAGCCTCCAGATATCACAGGAACTATGCTAGCTGGGAACAAACGGAAAAAAAAACAATGGAAAGCTCTTGAAACATTCAATCGACACGGCTCGCAACGTGCCCTCAGATTTCACTCAGATCAATAGCTTAGGCTCCAGAGCTCATCAAATGTAAACAACTATTTTTTAGCAAAAGAGTTTTCACAAATTACTTTTTACCTGAATATGATAAGGAAATAATTTTGACGTCATCGTGTTTGTCTCGTCAAGGCACTTCGAATCATATTCATGGTGACCAGGTTAGGTCAAATTAGATATTTGACCTCAGGTCAAGGTCAAGTGGTGACCCAATTAGGTCATGCTGGACATTGGGAGACGTGCCTCGACGAGACAAACACATCGGTGGCAGTTTCACTTATTTATCTTTGTTTTGTCGAGAGTTATTGACACAAAAGTGTTGGTGACCTCGGATGACCTCGACTGACCCTGTAGGGGTCACTGAACAGAAATTGCACCTGGGTCTTCAAGAATGTCCTATGATAACATGATCTAGAAGTAATTGGGCTGATATCGTGCGTATCCTCAGAATAGGAAGCATTTGAATATTTCCCCATCGACTTATAATGGGTAGGTCACGAAATTGACCCGACCTTAGGTCACTGATATCAAAACATCCGAGATTAACGAATTGTAGGTACCTAGGACTTTATCAAATCCTGTAAGTACGATGTCTGTCGGCCAAAAACTGTGGCTATTGTGTGACCACAAGCTTTTTTGGAGCTGGGGTCACGTGACTTGGTCTGGTGACCTGACCTGAGATGAACCGAGGTATTTTATAACATAATGTGGGCAATTGATGTTTGAACAGCTATGCTAAAAACGGTGGCGCTGCGCGCCGCCGTTTTTCCGCTATCCTTGAAAAACCTGTGGGAGGGGGGGGGGGCGTCTAAACGCCCCCCCCGCACGGCGCGGGTTAAATCAGCTATCAATGCATAAGCAAGCCAAATCCCATGCGTTTTCATAATTGTGTGACACTTTTTGGAATCCCCCCCAACCCACCCGTTTCTGGATCCGCCAATGCAAAGATCCATGTGGCATTTGTATCCTGTGACCTCCACGATGTAAAATATATTCACC
>JAXIVJ010005345.1:10000-60000 GCA_036785665.1 Chirona hameri | reverse complement strand
GGTTTATATCCATTAAGTTAGCGACGATATCTGCGACGACAGTATTTGAAACCTTAGGTCTATGAAGCATCGCCAGGTGTGTAGCTGATAGAGCATCTGACTGGCTACGTGTTTAAATTTGACCTTGACGTTGAGATCAGGTCAAAATATCGACACTTTATTTTTTGTCGCAATGCAAATTTCTCAATCGTCGCAAGCGACACGACAGATAGCCATTTCCGAGACATCTGTGACGACGGTATCGGTCAACATGATATATATATTTAAAAAATCGTCTTAAAGCATAGCCCGTGTAGTATTCTATCAATTGCACACTTAGCGATGCTTCACAGACCATGGTTTTCTTAAAGGGACTATCCCAACTTAACATTATATTTGAGTTGAGATAGCCATTTTGATGGCTTGGCATTTCAATTAAGTATGGTAGCAGTTAAAACAACCACAATGATCTAATCAGAAAGGTATTCAAGTTTGATTTTTACATCTGTAAAAAATAAGGCCATGTGTATTTGAATAGGTCCTCTAAACCGACAGCGTCGTCTCTTTACCCAACTGGTAATGATGTCGACTTGTTTTAAGGTAAGCCTTGGAATATTTTCGTCTTTCATTTATCGATCCCCGGGTGGTTCGCAATCTAAGCCAATCTAGACACCGGGTAGTTCGCTTTTTCTGCGCAATAGATGTCGACAAAAAAAAATTGTGCCATACATTTGGCAGCACAAAGGATTTCCCTGTTATTTAAAAAAATCATATGACGTCACCAACCCAACTTTCCGCTTAAAACTAAAAGCTTCTTCCAAGATAAACGTTTTTTTTTCGGAAAAGAAGTTCACGAACATGTTCGGCTGACCTCGCCTGACATGTAGGCATACAATTAAGTGTGGTTAAACAACTTTCACAAAGGTGGGACAGTCCCTTTAAAACTGGTCATCACAGACATCGTCGCTAACTTGACATTCTAGGTCTGCGTATTTTTCCAACCACGGTCCGCCACACAGCCTCGCCACGCATGCGCATTGTTATTCCCCGAACGGCCTGTGTGGGTCAGACCAGGACGGAGTGGTGCAGATTCTTCGAGTCTGGCTACTGGCGCAGGTCATTCGGTTCCCCGCTTGGGAGGGGGTGGTTCCCGCCCCACCCAGGCGGCATATAGCTATAGGCTGGACTACTGTGTGGACGGGAATCCCTCCCCTCTCCCCCCCCCCCCCCCCCCCAAAAAAAAAAAAGAGAAAAAAAGTGCAGATTCCGCCAAGTATCGGCCGGCACCGGGCGAACTGTCAAACCGGTCCGGTCCCGCCTCGGTGCGGGCTTCAGCCAGCTATCGTTTTGCCTATCGTGGGAGACCCAGAGCTAGGGAAGATCATTATGAGACCGACTGTACGTCCAAGGTATGCGCCACACCAAGATACTGTAGTAGCACTGTACTGTCAAGGTAGAAACAGTACCGGCATACTTTTAGGGCTGTACGGCTGCTGTACCAGCCGGCAGCCTGGACTGCTCCGGACACACATGGGCTGTACGGCTGCTGTACCAAGGCAGCCTGGACTGCTGTACCAAGGCAGCCTGGACTGCTGTACCAAGGCAGCCTGGACTGCTGTACCAAGGCAGCCTGGACTGCTCCGGACACACATGCCAGAGTCAGTATTTACCTGGTGGGTTTACAATGTGCGCACGCCCGTTCAATTTCGGCGCTATTTAACCACAGCATGTAATGTATCAGACATGATAGTTTTATTCCCAATCAATGACAACATGCAATTCAAGTTCCTAAACAAACATGTTTGTTTAGGAACTTGCATTGAATGTTGTCATTGATTGCGAATAAAATTAGCCACAGCAGTTTTTGCGCCCTAAAGCTACCACCATCGCATCTTTTCAAAGAGGGAGGACAACATTTAGTTCTATAGACGCTTCTGGCACGTGTAATCCACATATTTGCCACATCTTTGACATCAGAACATCGTATTT
This sequence comes from Chirona hameri, assembly GCA_036785665.1. Lineage (NCBI taxonomy): Eukaryota > Metazoa > Arthropoda > Thecostraca > Balanomorpha > Balanidae > Chirona > Chirona hameri. The sequence continues at coordinate 58,032 of JAXIVJ010005345.1, read as the reverse complement.
TAGTTTTGTGTGGCGTAATCCCTGAAACGAAAGACAATTCTGTATTATGTCAGGTAGCTGGTACTGAAGTGTATGCATCTGTCTCTGTATCTGTGGATGCTTTTTATGTTTAGAGAGGAAAGGTAAAAAAGTAATTGGTACTGTATGGTGTATACTGAGCATAACACTTGGTAACCTGGATATTATGAAGTGTGATATCATTAACTTAACCATGCTCACCAGCATCACAAGACATGTATCCAGGCTAAACTGCGACCTAATACGGCACTAAACTGCTAAACTGCGACCTAATACGGCACTTGACGTTCAACTCAGAACAATCATTTAGTTTGCTTGACCGACAGACTTTCAGGGAAGTTCCGTAAGGCGCGGTTTTCCATTTATTCTCTGAACTCGGAACATGGCTGCCCAGCAATGTAAATGTCGCGTATGTCTGTCCGACCGTGGCATAGGTTTGGCACATTTCTCCTGCTTAGTCATTCTGTCATAGACCGTGGCATAGGTTTGGCACTTGTATCCTGCTTAGCCATTATGTTATTGACCGTGGCATAGGTTTGGCACTTTTCTCCTGCTTAGCCATTCTGTTATAGACCGTGGCATAGGTTTGGCACATTTCTCCTGCTTAGCCATTCTGTTATAGACCGTGGCATAGGTTTGGCACTTTTCTCCTGCTTAGCCATTCTGTTATAGACCGTGGCATAGGTTTGGCACATTTCTCCTGCTTAGCCATTCTGTTATAGACCGTGGAATATAGGTTTGGTTTAGTTTAGTCTAGTTTATTTCAATCATCATCAACGGGCCAATCAAACCCACTTATAGATGAAGTCACAAACGTAGCGAAACACACGCTAAAACACAAACATACCAACCTAAAAGACACCATACAACATGGGATATAAAATGCGATATAAGACAAAGACATGAGATATTAAGTGGGTACATGACTAGACTGAACACAAAAATACATGCGGCCTACCTAAAAGACATGACCTATGAGATATAAAACACCATGACTACACTGACTGAGAGTATTGTACTGGAGTAAACGATGATATGTTTCCTAAAATTATCAAAGACACCATACAACCTGTGATATACAATGCGATACAAGACAAAGACATGCTGTATTAAATTAGTACATGACTAGACTGACAACTCAAAAATACCTACGGCCTACCTAAAAGACATGACCTATGAGATATAAAAGCACTATGATTACACTGACTAGAGTATTGTAGTGGAGTATACGATGACATGTTTCCTAAAATTACCAATCCCTGTATGCCAGATATCTACGGTCCTTGTAGAGTTTAGGAACGTGTTGCAGAGGCGAGGGATTCTTACAAACATACTGGACTTGACCGTGTTCACTCTGGCATGCGGCACGTGGAACAACAATCTGCTACGGAGTACACGGGGAGCAGCTGCCAACGGGAATGACTACAAGGAAAGACGAGTCAATTTTGTTGTTGTGAATGTTTCTCAGGAGCATGATGTCGTATTGTAATCTTCTTGCAGCGAGAGATGCTAGTCCGAAATGGCGTAGAAGACTATCATAATCCAAAGCGACATCTGCAACACGACAGCGAGCGCAGAGCCAAGTCAGGAATTTATTCTGAACTTTTTCAGTTATTTTCAAGTGCGTGTTGGCAGCTCCTCCCCATATAACACAGCCATACTCTAGTATTGATCGAACATTTGCGCAGTATGTCAATATGATTGACTTGGGATTGACATCTTACAATGAGCGACCATTTTGTTCCCGTTTGAAACGATCTCATCAAAAGACCGAGAGCCCTGTTGGCTTTCTTCAGCACAGCGTCTACATGGGCACCAAAAGTCAACTTTCCGTCTAGCATCACTCCCAGGTCTCGCATTTCGTGCACTCTTTCAATCACCTCACTTCCCATCGTGTACACGCCTGTGATGGGTTTCGTTCGCAGAGTTAGTGAGAGGATTTTACATTTCGCTGGGTTCAGTTTTAACTGCCACGCTGCCGACCACTTGCAGAGCCTATCTATATTAGCCTGCAGGCCGCGAACATCACTAAAACTGTCAACCCTAGCATATAGCTTAAAATCATCGGCAACAGGAGACAATCTGAGCGTACGACAGCTGGCAGATCATTGACATAACATGCGAACAGAAGAGGGGACTACCCCCCCTCACCTCTGGCGTCCCCGACAGTACCGGGGCCCACGCTGAGCATTTGCCATTCACAACAACCCGCTGCTCTCTTTCAGACAAGTACGATTTGAGCCAGGACAGTGCTTTTCCGGTCATATGATACGATTTTTCCATTTTTAGAGCCAAGAGTTTATGATTTACACTCTGAAATGCTGAACTATAGTCAGTATAAATTACGTCTGTTTGAGAGCCAGCGGATATGTTGTTCCAGGCCACGCGCAACATCGACCCCAGGTTCGAGACACAGGAACGCCCCGGCATGAAACCATGCTGCTGACTAGTGAGAACCGGGCGCACATGACTCACCAACGTACTGTACACCACCTTCTCCAATATCTTACTGAACAGTGGCAGCAAACTAACGCTTCTGTAATTCGTCGCTCACGACTTATCCCCTTTTTTAAATAGGTACGATGCTCGCACGTTTCCAAGCTTTCGGACAAACGCCTTGTTCAATAGACAAACGACACAACTTTGTCATTGGTACGGCTAGTTCATGCGCACATTCGTGTATGATACGGGCACTCACATTGTCAGGACCACATGCCTTGCTCCTATTTGTGCACACTAGTATTGCACGGACAAGATCCTCTGACAAGTCAAATGAGGGCAGATTACCTATCGCATAATCCGGTGTCGGAGGTATCATATTTACGCCAGGGTCCGAGAATTTACTAGCAAACGTGCGGTTCAGTAGCTCAGCTTTCTCACGATCACTATCAATCTTTTTACCACCGTCTATTAAACAAGGCGTGCTAGAGTTGTTTCCTTTTATACACTTAAGAAATGTCCAAAAACGCTTCGGATTTGATGACAGATCACCAACCAATCCTTTCAGATAAATTGCAAATTTCACACTCCTTAGCCGTTGGATTTGGCACATTTCTCCTGCTTAGCCATTCTGTTATAGACGGTGGCATAGGTTTGGCACTTTTCTCCTGCTTAGCCATTCTGTTATAGACCGTGGCATAGGTTTGGCACATTTATCCTGCTTAGCCATTATGTTATAGACCGTGGCAGAGGTTTGGCACTTTTCTCCTGCTTAGCCATTCTGTTATAGACCGTGGCATAGGTTTGGCACATTTATCCTGCTTAGCCATTCTGTTATAGACCGTGGCATAGGTTTGGCACTTTTCTCCTGCTTAGCCATTCTGTGATAGACCGTGACATTGGTTTGCCACATTTCTCCTGCTTTGCCATTCTGTTATATACCGTGGCATAGGTTTGGCACATTTATCCTGCTTAGCCATTCTGTTATAGACCGTGGCATAGGTTTGGCACATTTATCCTGCTTAGCCATTCTGTTATAGACCGTGGCATAGGTTTGGCACATTTATCCTGCTGAGCCATTCTGTTATAGACCGTGGCATAGGTTTGGCACATTTCTCCTGCTTGGCCATTCTGTTATAGACAGTGGTATAGGTGTGGCACTTTTCTCCTGCTTAGCCATTGTTATAGACCGTGGCATAGGTTTGGCACATTTCTCCTGCTTAGCCATTCTGTTATAGACCGTGGCATAGGTTTGGCACTTTTCTCCTGCTTAGCCATTGTTATAGACCGTGGCATAGGTTTGGCACATTTCTCCTGCTTAGCCATTCTGTTATAGACCGTGGCATAGGTTTGGCACATTTCTATTGCTTAGCCATTTTGTTATAGACCGTGGCATAGGTTTGGCACTTTTCTCCTGCTTAGCCATTCTGTTATAGACCGTGCCATAGGTTTGGCACATTTCTCCTGCTTAGCCATTCTGTTATAGACCATGGCATAGGTTTGGCACTTTTCTCCTGCCTAGCCATTCTGTTATAGACCGTGGCATAGGTTTGGCACATTTATCGGACTGCTTAGCCATTCTGTTATGTAATTTAAGTGAAACAATCCCCATGTTGTTGGGAATGGTATTATAAATTGGAATCCGTCATTTAGAGAGTAGTATGGCCCGAGTGGTGTACTGTGTCCAACTCGGGCAAACTTTGGACAAAGTTTCGCGACGTGATTGCCGTGCTGACGCCACTGTCCTCGGAATAGAAGAGGATGGGCTGCAGAGCTCAATTTCCGTGAATTTCTGGGAAAAAATAATCAACGCCGAGATCGTATTTGCTCTCTATAATTGAGTTTTGTCACGCACCTCTGATATTGAAGCTAATGGAATAGTCTCAAATTACGTTTGGAAAGTTGACACGTGATCATAGAGAAGAAGAAAAAAAACAGTTAGTTTTCTATAATATGCTACTGAGACACATATCTTATTAGTTATGTAATGCATGGCCAATAAAGTTTGTCATTGGATGAATATCCGATTGCAGAAACAGGATGGGGCGGTGTTTTTATCGATCTTACACCACAATCGGGTTGGTGTGCTCCGGTCAGCAGACGGAATATCAGGTGGCCAGACTGTTAGACCTCGACATGTTGTTGGTTAATTGTATCGCCTGACCGTCTGACCGGCTGTCCCACTGACCTGACCGTCTGACCGGCTGTCCCACTGACCTGACCGTCTGACCGGCTGTCCCACTGACTTGACCGTCTGACCGGCTGTCCCACTGACCTGACCGTCTGACCGGCTGTCCCACTGACCTGACCGCCTGACCGTCTGTCCCACTGACCTGACCGTCTGACCGTCTGACCGGCTGTCCCACTGACTTGACCGTCTGACCGTCTGTCCCACTGACCTGACCGTCTGACCGTCTGACCGGCTATCCCACTGACCTGACCGGCTGACCGGCTGTCCCACTGACCTGACCGTCTGACCGTCTGTCCCACTGACCTGACCGTCTGACCGTCTGACCGGCTGACCGGCTGTCCCACTGACCTGACCGTCTGACCGTCTGACCGGCTGACCGGCTGACCGGCTGTCCCATTGACCTGACCGTCTGACCGGCTGTCCCACTGACCTGACCGTCTGACCGTCTGACCGGCTGACCGGCTGTCCCACTGGCCTGAGCGTCTGACCGGCTGTCCCACTGACCTGACCGTCTGACCGGCTGTCCCACTGACCTGACCGTCTGACCAACTGACCGGCTGACCGGCTGTCCCACTGACCTTACCGTCTGACCGTCTGACCGTCTGACCGTCTGACCGGCTGTCCCACTGACCTGACCGCCTGACCGTCTGGCCGGCTGTCCCACTGACCTGACCGTCTGGCCGGCTGTCCCACTGACCTGACCGTCTGACCGGCTGTCCCACTGACCTGACCGTCTGACCAACTGACCGGCTGTCCCACTGACCTTACCGTCTGACCGTCTGACCGGCTGTCCCACTGACCTGACCGTCTGACCAACTGACCTGCTGACCGGCTGTCCCACTGACCTTACCGTCTGACCGGCTGACCGGCTGTCCCACTGATCTGACCGTCTGACCGTCTGACCGGCTGTCCCACTGACCTGACCGTCTGACCGGCTGTCCTACTGACCTGACTGTCTGACCGTCTGACCGGCTGTCCCACTGACCTGACCGTCTGACCGGCTGTCCCACTGACCTGACCGTCTGACCAACTGACCGGCTGACCGGCTGTCCCACTGACCTTACCGTCTGACCGTCTGACCGGCTGTCCCAGACTCCCACTGACCTGACCGTCTGACCGGCTGTCCTACTGACCTGACTGTCTGACCGTCTGACCGTCTGACCGTCTGACCGGCTGTCCCACTGACTTGACTGTCTGACCGTCTGACCGGCTGTCCCACTGACCTGACCGTCTGACCGGCTGTCATACTGACCTGACTGTCTGACCGTCTGACCGGCTGTCCCACTGACCTGACCGTCTGACCAACTGACCGGCTGACCGGCTGTCCCACTGACCTTACCGTCTGACCGTCTGACCGGCTGTCCCAGACTCCCACTGACCTGACCGTCTGACCGGCTGTCCTACTGACCTGACTGTCTGACCGTCTGACCGTCTGACCGTCTGACCGTCTGACTCGTTCCGTCGCCCCTCAGGACGGCCGGCCGTACCGCCACTGCGACCCCTGCGGCCGTTGTGTCAAGGTCACCTGGCAACACTGCTCCGACTGCGGCCGCTGCGCGCTGCCAGATCATCCCTGTTCCGGCGACGGCGGCGGCGTGGACTCTGTAGAGGCGGCTGCAACGGACTCCGTGGCGACAAAACGTACCGCCAAACACAAGGTGAGGAGACTCCGCGAGTCCAGGTGACTGCTGGCCAAAGTGCTGTCCTTCACGATGAGATTTTCATAGTGTATCCTATAACTTTATTTTTGGCCGGTCTTCTCGTACCGTGAGTGATGGGTCAGCATGTGAATTCTGTTTTTGTATAATGTTCAGAAAGCTCACGGCACTGGTACACAATGCACATATTCACAGACATGAACAGGCAGTGGTGTTGGTTATATTTAGACAAAGTTACGGCTGACACTCTTGTCTTTCCTTTTCAGAAAAACAATCGAAGAAAGCGACAGAGAAGATAATGATCACTGCCAGCCCGCGTTCTGCAGAACACGTCACATCGTTGATTGTTGCTGTCTTCACTTCTGCGTTGTTGCTGCCTGCTCAGTAATGTGTCGCAAGTGGGTGTGATGCTTTTCACCATCTCAGAATACATGGTGTTGTGACCAAAAATAACGCCGCCTTGCAAACCGTTTGGACTTGATGAGCCACGGTTCCAGTAGTCTTCGCAGCACAGGGGATAACTGGCGCGTCCGGCTGTCCTTTCCATGCGAATTGCAAGCCAATCTGGTGGTCACTCACTTGGTACTCAGTATCGTTGACGGAAATGGCTTCCGTGAGAGTGGCTGTGAAGTAGTTCGTTTTTACTGAAATTCTTCCGCGCACTGTGGACGTTCGGTGGCGGCTCTTTGATCTCTCTCAGTCAGCTTTCTGGTCCCATTCGCCGGTCTGATGACTTTTGGTGCAGCACTTGCCGGAAGTTGTACGGTGATCATTAATTAAAGGGAAGCGCCAACTGTAGTGTTCTACTGCTAACGGCAGATCGCTCGAGACCGGCCGATATACTGTGCTGCTCCAGGAAGGGTCGATGGGAGATGGCTCGAGACCGGCCGATATACTGTGCTGCTCCAGGGAGGGTCGATGGGAGATGGCTCGAGACCGGCCGATATACTGTGTAGTGAGGGTCGATGGGAGATGGCTGGAGACCGGCCGATATACTGTGCTGCTCCAGGGAGGGTCGATGGGAGATGGCTCGAGACCGGCCGATATACTGTGCTGCTCCAGGGAGGGTCGATGGGAGATGGCTCGAGACCGGCCGATATACTGTGCAGTGAGGGTCGATGGGAGATGGCTGGAGACCGGCCGATATACTGTGCTGCTCCAGGGAGGGTCGATGGGAGATGGCTCGAGACCGGCCGATATACTGTGCTGCTCCAGGGAGGGTCGATGGGAGATGCCTCGAGACCGGCCGATATACTGTGCAGGGAGGGTCGATGGGAGATGGCTCGAGCAGCCTTGGAATTTGGGCCATTTTCTGGACTTTTCGAGTCCAAAGAATTTTGCTCTCTTCTATTTGTTCAGGAAATTTGCTCTCTTTTCGCCTGATCTTACTGACATCGTAGTTAAAATATAATTCAATTCTCAGAAGGATTTAATATCTATTACAAATCAGGATGTTTTTACTTTCCAAATAAAATAATTAAAACAAAAATGCAAATCTTAACTTGCCTGACAATACAATCTTACTCTCCACCTATGGATTTGTACTCTCTGGGACCAAGTCATGACATGAAAAATCCAACACTGCATATGGCAATATCCAATTCAATCTCTATCGATCCCCATTGGTTGCGTTAAAATCGGTTGATAAACATGACAGCTGTGTTAGATCACAAATACCTCTAAAATTTGTAGTTTTTGCCCCCCCCCCCCCCCCTGTTGCCTCCTATACAAGATTCCGGATTTTATTTTTATTTTTTAGAAATGTAGATTGTGTTGAGGGGAATCAAACGCCGTTTGATTTGTGAAAATCAGACGGGTAGATCTCGAGATCTCCGGAGGGGGGGGGGGGGTGGAATCCGCCCCCTGTTACAAATATGGGTAGCCAGGAGCCTGTTACAAATATGGTTAAAGCAAGCCCGGTTAGAATACTTTTTAGCATCTGATTTTCTATCTGCATTTATCATGGGATGCAGTGTGGTACCGGGATATCGTACAGATCATTCAATGATTACCATGAAGTTAAATATAAATGATCAGGTCCGTGAAAAAGGGGTTTTAAGTTTACTAAGTACGTAGAAAAGGTGAGGCAAACAATTAAACAAACCGCTTTGCAGTATGCCTTGCCGGTGTATAGAACTGAATGTATGGTTAATCACGTCGGAGAGGTGAAATTTACCATAAATGACTCACTGCTGTGGGAAGTGCTTATAATGAATATTCTAACAGAGACTGTCACTTACAGTATACACAGACAACGCCAAACGAGAAGGGAGGAGGAATTATTGGTGAGCAAAATAGAGAACTTGAAGTCGAAGTGAGTGTAAGTAACAGTTCTACAATTTTAGACGAACTAGAGATACATATAAATATATTAGAACATATGCGTAAACAAATAATCGAGGGGCTCATTACTCGATCGATGGTATGAATCTGGCGAGAAGTAGTCCACTGCGTATTTTCTAGGCCTAGAAAAAAATATGTTAATAAGCTGATCCCATCTCTTTGCGTAGGAACGGAAAGAAAAACAAATCAAAGTCAAATAATTACGAGCTTGGTAGAGCATTTTAGAAAAGCATTTAGAGAGCGACCAGTAAATGAGGACGAACTTGATATATTTTTCAGCAATTTAAAGTTAAACACATTTCCGAGCACCAAAAGAGGGAAATCAGTATTAATCAACTAGATATGCAAGAGGTGGGCTTAGCCCTGATGCAAATGAAAAAAAAACAACTAAATCTCCTGGTTCAGATGGGTTTCCAGCGGAGTTTTATTTTATTTTTCTGGAATGATCTAAAATTGTTATATTTTCGTAAGGTGTCAGATAGCTTGGGAAAAGGTGTACTGCCGATGGCGCTGCGAAAAGGCACACTTACACTTCTGCCAAAAGAGAAAAAGCCAAGGGACCAGAATAGCTCCTACCGTCCAATTATTACTTTGCTGAACTGTAGTTACACAATATTATCGGGGGCAGGGTTGTGCTTGACTCAGAGTCGGTGAGTCAAATTTGACTCAACTCAACTTGAGTCAGAGTTGAGTCGCTTAAGAAAAATAGGGGCTCAACTTGAGTCAGAGTCGAGTCACTTAAAAAAAATAGAGGGGTTGAGTCGAGTCAGAGTTGAGTCACATGGATGTGCTTGAGTCAAAGTTGAGTCGCCTGGATGCCGCTCAAGTCAATGTTGAGTCGACTCATCCTCTTACGAGTCAGTAACATCTGACGAGAAAAACAAATCCTAGCAACTACATAATAAAGGCGTCCAAACAATGTTATAGAGTGTGAGAGTGCTAGTTTGGGTGCTTTGCAAACCCACTTTATAATCATTAGTTGATAATAAATCAATTTTGTATTTCTCAGATAACTTAAAGAGTACTTCACTACATCACTTACTCTGCAGACTGCTCCTTATCTTAAGTGAAGCAATACAATATTAAATACCTACATAGACATGATAACTGCAGTATATATAACCTAATAATAACCATATCAACATGATTTACACTGTATCACATAGCATCAAAATAATGACCAATTTAAACCAATAATTAAAGCCAACTGATGGTATTTCAGCATACTTACGCACGTGCCCAGATAATATATTTAAGCTTGAACCCCTGTCACTGACAACCGATCTAACTTGAACTAAAACATCACATGACCCCTTTGAACACATGCAAGGTAAATACCAATTTGTCTTCAATGTTTTTACGAACCATTCATTTTATTTTATTTTATTATTATCATTATTGCTATTATATATTTTAATATACCTTACATTGCAGGTGGATGCAGTAGATATTTATGATAATGCAATATTCATGTGTCTTCATCCAGTGTAAATACAAATAGAAGTATTTACATATAATATTCCAATGACTTTTTGCAAGTCAAATACCTACATTTGAATCAAAGTCAAAATGAAGTCCGTTGAACATGAGTCAAAAATGAGTCTACTCAAGAAACTTTCGCATGAGTCAGAGTTGAGTCAGGGGTAAAATCAAATGAGTCAAAGTTGAGTCGACTCAAACAAAATTATCCCCCGCTTGAGTCAGAGTTGAGTCAGGGGCAACAGCAAATGAGTCAAAGTTGAGTCGACTCAAAACAACAAATTCCTCCCTCTTGAGTCAGAGTTGAGTCAGAGTCCCTTCGAAAATGAGTCAGAGTCGAGTCAGTCTAAAAAATCTGAGTCGAGCACAACCCTGATCGGGGGCAATTGCAAACAGGCTTAATACTGTAATAGCAAGCGCGATTGAATGTGAGCAGACGGGCTTTGTCAATGGAGGGTTCGCGGGTGATAATACGCCACTAACGTATTATTTACTGCATTATTTGAAAGAGAGAGAGACAAGTCTGCGCTTTTTCTTAGCCTCGATATTGAAGGAGCCTTCAATTCGGTAAGTTGGACATTTGCCAGGAAACCATTGAGAAAGATAAATTTCCCCGACAATATAGCTGAATAGTTTGATTTGCTGTACGTTGGTTCTTACTCAAGGCTAGCATATAATGGCCATATTTCGGGAAAATTTCCCGACAATATAGCTGAATGGTTTGATTTGCTGTACGTTGGTTCTTACTCAAGGCTAGTATATAATGGCCATATTTCGGGCAAAACTTGCCTGGAAAGGTCCTGTAGACAGGGAGATCCGTTGCGCTGCTATATCTTTTTGGTAGTAATAGAGTGTTTGTTAGAAAAAATACGCAATAATCGCAACATTAGGGGCATACAAATAGGAAATATTGAGTACAAGCTGTCATGTTTCGCAGATGATACGGAGTAGGGGCAACATACTCCACAGGAGGGGGAATAAATGTTGTTGACAACGTGTAAATATATGTGATATTTTTTTTGTCAATAACTCTCGACAGAATGAAGATAGAGAAGTAAAACTGGCACCAATGTGTTTTTCCCATCGAGACATAGAGAAGTAAAACTGGCACCAATGTGTTTTTCCCATCGAGACACGTCTCCCAATATGCAACATGACCTACTTGGGTCACCACTTGACCTTGACCTGAGGTCAAATTTCTAAGTTGACCTAACCTGGTCAACATGAATGCGATTCGAAGCGGCTTGACGAGACAAACACGATGGCGTTAACATTATTGCGTTATCTTTATTAGGTGAAAAGTTATTTGCGAAAACAGTTTTGCCAAAAATAACCTTTTTAGCCTTTGATGACCTCTGGATCTAAACTATTGACCTGAGCTAAAATCTGAAGACACTTAAGCATTTACATTTTTAAAGAGCTTCCGATTTTTTTCTCGTTTGTTCCTAGCTATCTAGTTCCTGAGATATCTGGGGTTTCTGGAGCGAAGTCCTAAAATTGGAAAATCTGATCTTTGATGACCTATAGAGACCTCAACATTGACCTGACCCAAAACAAGACCGATATACTTTCGATAGAGATTGTCTCGAGTTATCTTAACACCATTTTCCGCTCGTCGCTACATTGCGTGGTTTTCGAGATCTTGGGGGGGGGGGGGGGGGGCGGGGGCGGAAATCAACCCCCCCCCCCCCCGGCAGTTTGTGGTTGGCGCGAACCCCCGGCAGTGAGAGTGTTAAACATTGTTTTTTGTTTTGGCACGCCCTGTAAAAAACTACATCAAGTCAACATACATTACACACAAACATTTCGCAGTACAAACAACACATTAACGTTCTGAAACAATTTCGCGGAACTGAAGATAAAACCGAATCTACCGCTACACCTGGCATGTCATCAGATCAAATAACCTGATAAAAGCAGTCATGTCCCAGCCCACCAGACAGGCCCCGTCCACCGAGCCGGACAGCGTACCTTGAGGTTGATCCATTCGTAGAAGATGGCGGGTGCCGCCTGGTCGGCGCCGGCCTGCAGCAGAGCACTCTCATCACTGAACACAGCTCTATACTGGGTGACGATGTCGAACAGGCTCACCCGGCTCACCTCGATCGTCTTCGAGATGTGGTGGTACGCTGCGGAGAGACAGGGATGCGGTGGTACGCTGCGGAGAGACAGGTGGTACGCTGCGGAGAGACAGGGGATGTGGTGGTACGATGCGGAGAGACAGGTGGTACGCTGCGGAGAGACAGGTGGTACGCTGCGGAGAGACGGGATGCGGTGGTACGCTGCGGAGAGACAGGTGGTACGCTGCGGAGAGACAGGGGATGTGGTGGTACGATGCGGAGAGAGGTGGTACGCTGCGGAGAGACAGGGGATGTGGTGGTACGATGCGGAGAGACAGGTGGTACGATGCGGAGAGACAGGGATGCGGTGGTACGCTGCGGAGAGACGGGGGATGTGGTGGTACGATGCGGAGAGACAGGTTGTACGCTGCGGAGAGACGGGGGATGTGGTGGTACGATGCGGAGAGACAGGTGGTACGCTGCGGAGAGACAGGTGGTACGCTGCGGAGAGACAGGGGATGTGGTGGTACGATGCGGAGAGACGGGGGATGTGGTGGTACGATGCGGAGAGACAGGTGGTACGCTGCGGAGAGACAGGGGATGTGGTGGTACGATGCGGAGAGACAGGTGGTACGCTGCGGAGAGACAGGGGATGTGGTGGTACGATGCGGAGAGACGGGTGGTACGCTGCGGAGAGACAGGTGATACGCTGCGGAGAGACAGGTGGTACGTTGCGGAGAGACAGGGGATGTGGTGGTACGATGCGGAGAGACAGGTGGTACGCTGCGGAGAGACAGGGGATGTGGTGGTACGATGCGGAGAGACAGGTGGTACGCTGCGGAGAGACAGGTGATACGCTGCGGAGAGACAGGGGATGTGGTGGTACGATGCGGAGAGACAGGTGGTACGCTGCGGAGAGACGGGGGATGTGGTGGTACGATGCGGAGAGACAGGGGATGTGGTGGTACGATGCGGAGAGACAGGTGGTACGCTGCGGAGAGACAGGGGATGTGGTGGTACGATGCGGAGAGACAGGGGATGTGGTGGTACGATGCGGAGAGACAGGTGGTACGCTGCGGAGAGACAGGGGATGTGGTGGTACGATGCGGAGAGACAGGTGGTACGCTGCGGAGAGACGGGGGATGTGGTGGTACGATGCGGAGAGACAGGTGGTACGCTGCGGAGAGACAGGGGATGTGGTGGTACGATGCGGAGAGACAGTGGTACGCTGCGGAGAGACGGGGGATGTGGTGGTACGATGCGGAGAGACAGGTGGTACGCTGCGGAGAGACGGGGGATGTGGTGGTACGATGCGGAGAGACAGGTGGTACGCTGCGGAGAGACGGGGGATGTGGTGGTACGATGCGGAGAGACAGGTGGTACGCTGCGGAGAGACGGGATGCGGTGGTACGCTGCGGCGAAAGTTGTGGTACGCAGCGGAGAGGCTGGAAGATATACGCTGGTCTCATTAACTTTTTGTTGTTGTCTCATTATGTTCAATGCATGTTACATGTTTTTGTTTTCGTCTGTCTGCAGAATGGTGGTGTCGAACACTTAGCTGAACCTCGGATCGTTACCTCACTTCTGTCTTAATCATGTTATGTGTCGGGGCCTCCCGTAAGTAAGTAACTGGGTGGGCAAATGCCCACCCAGTGCTCCAAAATTCCCACCCAGTGGCGAGGATTTGCCCACCCAGTTGTCAACTGGGCAAATTACGGGCATCCGTAATCTCCCGTCCCCTCTCGGTGACCAAAAAGCAACACAATAACCGTTCTGGAATCGGTAGTCGCCTGCCAGTGAGCGCGGACTCTTTGACGGACAGCAGTTTTGATTGCATCAGATCAGATGGCATGGGGGTAATGGCGTCAAACGTAAGCGATTGTTTTGCATAGCGGTCCGCAAGTTCGTTCCCCTGGATGCCACAATGACTGGGCAGTGGGCACCCAGAGCAAAACTGTATCGTACCCAGAATGGCAGAGTGTTGCATGTAAGTACTGTATTCCAGGATCCAAACTGGGGCGGCGCAAGACCTTTTGATAAGTATATTATCCGCTATTATGATACTAACTAGTCAACAGTGACTATTTCACTTACAACTTCAATTAACATTGCTTAACCCCTTTTTACCCTGCCTGGACTCGCCTATTATCTTATAATCATTCGTAGAGTAGCCTGTGGTGCGTGTTTCATCCGAAAACTGCAGTATGTTATGTCATTGTACGCCCATGCCTCTTAGTTTCCTTGCAATAATATGACCCCCTTTCTTCCATTCCTGAGCGCGCCTCTGCAAAAAAAATGACTTTATTCCCTTTTCTGGTCTCATATGTGCATATATTATTATAAGCTAAACGTATATTGCGCCGTTATCGCTGTCATCACCATGCCAGTCACCCCCCTTTTCATGTTCCTGAACACGCCCCTGAAACTCTATATGTAATAAACTATGCAAATAATGGAAGCAGAAGCTATCTTTTACATCTTGATAGCTATAAATACCCCTTACATTGCTCTATTGGCTTCCCGCCAAGCATTGAATACTTCCTGGACCCCCCCCCCCCCTGTCAAGCCCCTGAAACCGCCTCTGCCATGCAATTTTTATGATATTTCATTAACATCAACTAATTTGCACTTGTTGCAATCACCGTAAGCCGCTGTAACTCCTTCATACTTGATGCAGGTAGGAAGAAACCGTGAAGATCGCATTTCCGTATTATCGCCAAATGTCGCCTCCGAACCCACCCAAAACTGTGCCCTGGAACCGCCTCTGTTCAGGTTAAGAACTCCAAATGCGGAGTTCAATTCTATGAAAAGTCCCAAAATTTCATGGGCCTGCTCCCAGCCGTTCTGGAGATATCTGCGAAAAACATGAGGGGGGCGGAATCCGCCCCCCCCCCCCCCCCCCCCCCCCCCTGTTACAAATAGGGTTAATGGCTACACACACACAAATCACGGTTTTATGACGTGCTTCACGATTTAATTTAGTGCTCCGAACCTATGGGACGTGACGCGATGAAACAAACGTAATTTTGCAGACGAATGAACCGGCTTTATTATGCATGAAAACCGAAGCTTTCTGTTAAATATGTAATAGCTTATATCGGCCTGGAATATATGAATTGACCATTTTAGAATATGTATTTAATCACACCGCCATATCGTCAATAACAGAGGGCGGTACACAATACACAAATATACAGCTGTAAAGCGCAATAATTTCTGACCAATAACCACCCAAAATATATTCATATTGACAAACTGAACGTTATAATGGCAGTGTTAATATAACGCTTTCAGTCCTTTTTTATTCGGCGTAATAAAACATTACATCGAAATATTTCGATCTAGATCAATTTGCGTCGGCAAAACCTCGGAATAGTGAAAAGCAAGCTAAGCAAAAAATTCACCTCCGTCGGCGGATACCAGATTGTCGGCATATTTAAATTCCGAATTCTTTATTGTAAAGCCTACACGAGATTGGTAATGTTCGGGACGGGAACGGGATACGGGAACGAACTACGGGAACGGGATGCGGGAAGTTGGTTACCTTCGCATTGCGGAACAAGCGGGCCACACTTGTCTATAGTATGAGTAAAGTGCGTAACTATGTATGTACGAGTCCTCGTATGTATGTATGTTCAGTTTTGTTCAGTTTTGTTCATTTTCAGTTTTGTTCTTTGCTCAGCTGTGCAGCCTAAACTATTGCGAAAAGATGGATGAAATTTTCACACGATCCAGGTGACATTTCAACGACGTGCTGTGTCAAGAAACGGGCTCGCCAGGGTGCATAATGGGCGCGTGGCACGAGCTGGAAAAACGACTTTTACTCCATTGGTTTAACACGTGGGAAAACCGGAGCGAAATGTGTGAAAAATTTGCAAAAATTGCGAAACGTGCTGCAATCCCAGGTCTATATCTCGGAGACTGTGCGTCCGATCGGCATGCGACAAACACAAGCGTGTAGGACAATTAACGGGCTGGCGTATGCAATGTGGTTTGGCGAGCGGTGCGTAGCGCGTGCAAAATTAATGGCTACACAGACGCAAATCACGGTTCTATGATGTGCTTCACGATTTATTTTAGTGCTCCGAACCTATGAGACTTGTAAAGCTGAAACAAACGCAATTTTGCAGACGAAGGTACTGGTTGTATTATGCATTAAAACCGAAGCTTTCTGTTAAACATTTAATAGCTTAAATCGGCCTGGAAGATATAGTGACCATTTTAGAATATGTATTTAATCACACCGCCATATCGTCACAGGAGGGTGATAAACGATAAAAATTATACAGCTGCAAAGCGCAATCAATTCTGTCCAATAACCACCCTAAATGTATTAATATTGACAAACATTAAGGTTATAATGACTGTTCATATAACGCTCTCAGCCCTTATTTTATTCGGCGTAATAAAACATTACATCAAGCTATTTAGTCATCGGAGCAATTTGCGTCGGCAAAATCTTGCCATAGTGAAAAAAGCAAAAAGCGAACCTCCGTCGGCGGATACCAAATTGACGCATATTTAAAATCCGAACTCTTTATTGTAAAGCCTACCCGATATTGGTGATGTTCGGAATGAGTAAGGTTCGGGAACGTGATTCGGGAACAGGTTACGGGAACGGGCTACGGTCTACGAGCTACGGGCTACGAGATTCGGGATACGGGGTACGGGCTACAGGATTCGGGATACGGGATTCAGGAACGGGATACGGGATTCACGAACGGGATACGGGATTCACGAACGGGATACGGGATTCACGAACGGGCTACGGGCTTCGGCAACGGGATACGGGAACTTGGTTATCTTCGCATTGCGGAGCAAGCGGGCCACACTTGTCTATATTACTATTTGAGTAAAGTGCGTGTGTATGTATGTATGTGGCCATTTTGCAGTTTAACACGTGGGAAACCCGGAGCGAAATGTGTGAAAAATTATAAAAATCGTGAAACACTGAAATCCCAGGTTTATATCTCGGAGACTATGCGTCCGATCGGCATGTAACAAACACAAGCGTGTTGAACAATTAACGGGCTGGCGTATGCTATGTGGTTCGGCGAGTAGCGCGTGGCGCGTGCAAAGTTAATGGCTTCACAAACATAAAGCACGCTTTTATGTCGTCCTTCACGATTTAATTTAGTGCTCCGAACCTACGGGGCGTGACGCGATGAAACAAACGTATTTTGCAGACGAAGGTACCGGCTTTATTATGCATGGAAACCGAAGCATTCTGTAAAATATTGAATAGCTTAAATCGGCCCGGAATATAAAGAGTGACCATTTTAGAATGTGTATTTCATCACACCGCCATATCGTCAACACAGGAGGCTGATAAACGATGAAAAATATGCAGCTGCAAAGCGCAATCGGGCTGGCCATCGGGCTGGTCCAATAGCCACCAAAAATGTATTCATATTGACAAACATTAAGGTTATAATGACAGTGTTAATATGATGCTTTCCGCCCTTTTTTATTCAGCGTAATAAAGCATTACATCGAAATATTTCGCTGCAGATCAATTTGCGTCGGCAAAACCTCGGAATAGTGAAAAGCAAGCTAAGCAAAAAACGAACCTCCGTCGGCGGATACCAAATTGACGCATATTTAAAATCCGAACTCTTTATTGTAAAGCCTACACGAGATTGGTGATGTTCGGAACGAGTAAGGTACGGGAACGGGTTACGGGACCGGGCTACATGCTACAGGCTACGGGATTCAGAAACTGGATACGGGATTCACGAACGGGATACGGGAACGGGCTACGGCAACGGGATACGGGAACTTGGCTACCTTCACATTGCGGAGCAAGCGGGCCACACTCGTCTATATCTATATTACTATTTGAGTAAAGTGCGTGTGTATGTATGTATGTATGTGGCCATTTTGCAGTTTTGTTCTTTGCTCAGCTGTGCAGCCTAAACTATTGCGAGCAGATGGTTGAAATTTTCACACGATCCAGGTGACATTTCAACGACGTGCTGTGTCAAGAAACGGGCTCGCCAGGGTGCATAATGAGCGCGTGGCTCGAGCTGGAAAAACGACTATTTCTCCATTGGTTTAACACGTGGAAAAACCGGAGCGAAATGTGTGAAAAATTCGAAAAATCGTGAAACGCGCTGCAATCCCAGGTCTATATCTCGGAGACTATGCGTCCGATCGGCATGCAACAAACACAGGCGCGTAGAACAATTAGCGGGCTGGCGTATGCAATGTAGTTCGGCGTGCGGTGCATGGCTCGTGCAAAATTAATGGCTACACAGACGCAAATCACGGTTTTATGATGCGCTTCACGATTTAATTTAGTGCTCCGAACCTATGAGACTTGAAGAGCTGAAACAACCGTAATTTTGCAGACGGAGGTACCGGCTTTATTATGCATGAAAACCGAAGCTTTCTGTTAAATATTGAATAGCTTAAATCGGCCTGGAAGATATAGAGTGACCATTTTAGAATATGTATTTAATCACACCGCCATATCGTCAACACAGGAGGGTGATAAACGAGACAAAAATATACAGCTGCAAAGCGCAATCAATTCTGTCCAATAACCACCCAAACTTTATTCATATTGACAAACCTTAAGGTTATAATGACAGTGTTAATATAACGCTCTCGGCCCTTATTTTATTCGGCGTGATAAAACATTACATCAAGCTATTTAGTCATTGGAGCAATTTGCGTCGGCAAAATCTTGCCATAGTGAAAAGCAAGCTAAGCAAAAAAACGAACCTCCGTCGGCGGATACCAAATTGACGCATATTTAAAATCCGAACTCTTTATTGTAAAGCCTACACGAGATTGGTGATGTTCGGAACGAGTAAGGTACGGGAACGGGTTACGGGACCGGGTTACGGGAACGGGCTACGGGCTACGGGCTATGGGCTACGGGATTCGGGCTATGGGCTACAGGCTACGGGCTACAGGATACGGGATTCAGGAACGGGATATGGGATTCACGAACCGGATACGGGCTACAGGCTACGGGAACGAGGAACGGACTACGGCAACGGGATACGGGATACAGGAACTTGGTTACCTTCGCATGCGGAGCAAGCGGGCCACATTGGTCTATATTACTATTTGAGTATGCGTGTGTATGTATGTGGCCATTTTGTAGTGTTGTTCTTTGCTCAGCTGTGCAGCCTAAACTATTGCGAGAAGATGGATGAAATTTTCACACGATCCAGGTGACATTTCAACGACGTGCTGTGTCAAGAAACGGGTTCGCCAGGGTGCATAATTAGCGCGTGGCACGAGCTGGAAAACTACTTTTTCTCCATTGGCTTAACACGTGGAAAACCCGGGGCGAAATGTATGAAAAATGCTAAAAATCGCGAAACATGATGCAATCCCAGGACGATATATCGGAGACTGCGTCCGACCAGCATGCGACAAACACAAGCGTGTAGAACAATTAACGGGCTGGCGTATGCAATGTGGTTCGGAGAGCGGTGCGTGGCGCGTGCAAAGTTAATGACTTCACAAACTTAAATCACGCTTTTATGTCGTCCTTAACGATTTAATTTAGTGCTCCGAACCTATGAGACTTGAAGAGCTAAAACAAACGTAATTTTGCAGAGGAAGGTACCGACTTTATTATGCGTGAAACCGGAAGCTTTCTGTTAAATATTTAATAGCTTAAATCGGCCATGAATATATGAATTGACCATTTTAGAATATGTATTTCATCACACCGCCATATCGTCAATAACGGAGGGCGGTACAAAATACAAAATTATACAGCTGCAAAGCGCCATCAATTCTGTCCAATAACCACCCAAAATTGATTAATATTGACAAACATTAAGGTTATAATGACAGTGTTAATATAACGCTCTCGGCCCATATTTTATTCGGCGTAATAAAACATTACATCAAGCTATTTAGTCATCGGAGCAATTTGCGTCGGCAAAAATCTTGCCATAGTGAAAAGCAAGCTAAGCAAAAAACGAACCTCCGTCGGCGGATACGAAATTGACGCATATTTACAAATCCGAACTCTTTATTGTAAAGCCTATACGAGATTGGTGATGTTCGAGACGAGTACGGGACGAGAACGGGTTACGGGAACGGGCTACGGGCTACGGGCTATGGGCTACGGGTTACGGACTACCTGATTCGGGATACGGGATTCAGAAACGGGATACGGGATTCACGAACGGGATACGGGAACGAGCTACGGGCTACGGGAGTGGGGAACAGGCTACGGCAACAGGATACAGGATACGGGAACTTGGTTACCTTCACATTGCGGAGCAAGCGGGCCACACTTGTCTATATTGCTATTTGAGTAAAGTGCGTGTGTATGTATGTATGTATGTATGTATGTGGCCATTTTGTAGTTTTGTTCTTTGCTCAGCTGTGCAGCCTAAACTATTGCGAGCAGATGGATTAAATTTGCACACACTCCAGGTGACATTTCAACGACGTGCTGTGTCGAGGAACGGGCTCGCTAGGGTGCATAATGAGCGCGTGGCGCGAGCTGCAAAAGCGACCTTTTCTCCATTGGCTCAACACGTGGAAAACCCGGAGCAAAATGTGTGAAAAATGCAAAACATCATGAAACGCGCTGCAATCCCAGGTCTATATCTCGGAGACTATGCGTCCGATCAGCATGCGACAAACACAAGCGTGTAGAACAATTAACGGGCTGGCGTATGCAATGTGGTTCGGCGAGCGGCGCGTGGAAAGTTAATGGCTTCACAAACTTAAATCACGCTTTTACGTCGTCCTTAACGATTGAATTTAGTGCTCCGAACTTATGAGACTTGAAGAGCTGAAACAAAAGTAATTTTGCAGACGAAGGTACCGGCTTTATTATGCGTGAAAACCGAAGCTTTCTGTTAAATATTTAATAGTTTAAATCGGCCGGGAATATATAAATTGACCATTTTAGAATACGTATTTCATCACACCGCCATATCGTCAATAACGGAGGGCGGAACACAATACAAAAAAATATACAGCTGCAAAGCGCAATCAATTCTGTCCAATAACCACCCAAAATTGATTAATATTGACAAACATTAAGGTTATAATGACAGTGTTAATATAACGCTCTCGGCCCTAATTTTATTCGGCGTAATAAAACATTACATCAAGCTATTTAGTCATCGGAGCAATTTGTGTCGGCAAAATCTTGCCATAGTGAAAAGCAAGCTAAGCAAAAAACGAACCTCCGTCAGCGGATACCAAATAGATGCATACAAGTGTGACCCGCTTGCTCCGCAATGCGAATGTAACCAAGTTCCCGTATCTCGTAGCCCGTAGCCCGTAGCCCATAAACCGTTCGTGAATGGGACCCGTTCCTGGAATCCCGTAGCCCATAGCTCGTAGCCCGTAACCCGTATCCCGTAGCCCGTTCGTGAAACCCTTATCCCGTTCCTGAATCCCGTATTCCGAATTCCGTATCCCTAATCCCGTATGCCGTTCCCGAATTCCGTGCTCGTCCCAAACATCACCAATATCGTGTAGGTTTTACAATAAAGAGTTCGGAATTTAAATATGCGCCAATTTGGTATCCACCGACGGAGGTACGTTTTTGCTTAGCATGCTTTTCACTATGGCGAGGTTTTGCCGACGCAAATTGATCTGCAGCGAAATATTTCGATGTAATGCTTTATTACGCCGAATAAAAAAATGGCTGAAAGCGTTATATTAACACTGCCATTATAACGTTCATGTTTGTCAATATGAATACATTTTGGGTGGTTATTGGTCAGAAATTATTGCGCTTTACAGCAGTATATTTTTGTATTGTCTACCGCCCTCTGTTATTGCCGATATGGCGGTGTGATGAAATACATATTCTAAAATGGTCAATTCATATATTCCAAACCGATTTAAGCTATTAAATATTTAACAGAAAACTTCGGTTTTCATGCATAATAAAGCCGGTACCTTCGTCTGCAAAATACGTTTGTTTCACCGCGTCTCGTCCCATAGGTTCGGAGCACTAAATTAAATCGTGAAGCACATCATAGAACCGTGATTTGCGTCTGTGTAGCCATTAATTTTGCACGCGCCACGCGCCGCTCGCCAAACCACATTGCATACGCCAGCCCGTTAATTGTTCTACACGCCTGTGTTTGTTGCATGCCGATCAGACGCATAGTCTCCGAGATATCAACCTGTGATTGCAGCGCGTTTCACGATTTTTCGAATTTTTTCACACATTTCGCTCCGATTTTTCCACGTGTTAAACCAATGGAGAAAAAGTCGTTTTTCCAGCTCGTGCCACGCGCTCATTATGCTCCCCAGCAAACCCGTTGCTTGACACAGCACGTCAGCCTCATTCCGAATACCTTACTCATTCCGAACATCACCAATATCGTGTAGGCTTTAAAATAAAAATAAGCTTTAAAATAAAGAGTTTGGATTTTAAATATGCGTCAATTTGGTATCCGCCGACGGAAGTTCGTTTTTTGCTTTGCTTGCTTTTGACTATGGCAAGATTTTGCCGACGCAAATTTCTCCGATGACTAAATAGCTTGATGTAATGTTTGATTACGCCGAATAAAATAAGGGCCAAGAGCGTTATATTAACACTGTCATTATAACCTTAATGTTTGTCAATATTAATCGATTTTGGGTGGTTATTGGACAGAATTGATTGCGCTTTGCAGCTGTATATTTTTGTATTGTGTCCCGCCCTCCGTTATTGACGATATGGCGGTGTGATTAAATACATATTCTAAAATGGCCAATTTATATCTTCCAGGCCGATTTAAGCTATTAAATATTTATCAGAAAGCTTCGGTTGTCATGCATAATAAAGCCGGTACCTTAGTCTACAAAATTGCGTTTGTTTCAGCTCTTCAAGTCTCATAGGTTCGGAGCACTAAATTCAATCGTGAAGGACGACATAAAAGCGTGATTTAAGTTTGTGAAGCCATTAACTTTCCACGCGCTACGCACCGCTCGCCGAACCACAATGCACACGCCAGCCCGTTAATTGTTCTGCATGCTTGTGTTTGTCGCATGCTGACCGGACACATAGTCTCCGAGATATAGACCTGAGATTGCAGCGCGTTTCACGATTTTTCGATTTTTTTCACACATTTTGCCCCGGGTTTTCCACGTGTTAAGCCAATGGAGAAAAGGTCGCTTTTGCAGCTCGAGCCACGCGCTCGTTATGTACCCTGGCAAGCCCGTTTCTTGACACAGCACGTCGTTGAAATGTCACCTGGATCGTGTGAAAATTGCATCCATCTTCTCGCAACAGTTTACACAACTGAGCAAAGAACAAAACTGCAAAATGGCCACATACATACATACATACACACGCACTTTACTCAAATAGTAATATAGATTTAAAATCCGAACTCTTTATTGTAAAGCCTACACGTGATTGGTGTATTGACACGAGAAGTGCATAGCTTATTGAATACAATTAAATGGGCCTGGAATATAAAGTGACCATTTTAGAATATGTATTTCATCACACCGCCATATCGTCAACACAGGAGGGTGATAAACGATAAAAAAATTATACAGCTGCAAAGCGCAATCAATTATGTCCAGTAACCACCAAAAATGTATTCATATTGACA
Organism: Chirona hameri; assembly: GCA_036785665.1. Taxonomy (NCBI): domain Eukaryota; kingdom Metazoa; phylum Arthropoda; class Thecostraca; order Balanomorpha; family Balanidae; genus Chirona; species Chirona hameri. Next base: position 34,295 of record JAXIVJ010005345.1, on the reverse strand, counting down.
AACATTAAGGTTATAATGACAGTGTTAATATGACGCTGTCAGCCTTTTTTTATTCAGCGTAATAAAGCATTACATCGAAATATTTCGCTCCTGATCAATTTGCGTCGGCAAAACCTCGGAATAGTGAAAAGCAAGCTAAGCAAAAAACGAACCTCCGTCGGCGGATACCAAATTGACGCATATTTAAAATCCGAACTCTTTATTGTAAAGCCTACACGAGATTGATGTTCGGAACGAGTAAGGTACGGGAACGTGATTCGGGAACAGGATACAGGATACGGCCTACGGGCTATGGGCTACGGGATTCAGGATACGGAATTCAAGAACGGGATACGGGCTACATGCTACGGTCTATGGGCTACGAGCTACGGGCTACGAACTATGGGCTACGGGCTACGGGATTCGGGATACGGGATTCACGAACGTCATACGGGAACGGGCTACGGGCTACGGCAACGGGATACAGGATACGGGAACTTGGTTACCTTCGTATTGCGGAGCAAGCGGGCCACACTTGTCAATATTACTATTTGAGGCCGCGCGCACGCAGAGTTCGCCAGGCGCTCGTTTTTCATCCGAGCCATCAGAGCGTGGAATGAATTGCCGCTGAATGCGATGGCTTCGCCCACTTTGGCTGTTTTTAAAAAGTGTCAATGATGTTTCTTTTAAACTTGCATTGTGCGTATCTTGAGGGTTGATGTGCATCATTTGATGCATGGGAGATTGTTTTTACATCTATGTTATTTTACGTGGAAAACTGAAAACCCATTTTATGGATGTGTTCCGAAAATATATATGATATGATATGATAGTCGGGTCTCTATGTCGACCCAAGTGGGGTAACCGAATGACCTCGTCCATAGCCAGACTCGACCCGAAACCCACCGATTCCGAGCCCAATGCTCTACCAAGTGAGCCACCAAACATGAGCAGCAGAATCTCTCTCCATCACCAGATCATTGTATTCCGGGGCCGACGGGCACACGAGAGCGGCGAACACTACTGAATATCAGCACAGTGCGCCACGGGTCTCCGTCCAGGAGTTTCATCACTCCAACGGCGGAAAACAGTGACGTCGGAAAATACGGCACCATGATGACGATGGTGGCTTCGACAACGCTTCATGTCACTCAGCGTAATATGTAATCATGATACATGGTTTGTCATTAGTCGAACCTGAAGTCACCAACTGTTGTTCCATTGTGCTCGGCGCCGCACTGGTCGAGATGCCTACCCGGCCCGGTTGGTTCAAGCGACGTAGTTTACAAAGTTACGACATTGCGTTGCTCTTTGGCATCGCCATCGCCGATTCCGTTTCAGGCATCGCGAAAGTTGTCTCAGTGATTGTGTGCAGCATCTTCACAGTCAGCCATCTTAATACAGAAGGAAAATAGCGCGCTTTGTTCTTCAGCCGAACGGTGCTACAGTGCATAGCGGTGCCCTGATAGGCCTGTCGTGTTCGCTAGGACGCGGTGTTACAACGCGCGACATCCAGCGCTACTGTCCCTATCTGTCCCCCGTTCCCGTTTCACCGCCGCGCCAGCCAGAAGTCGCAACAAGGAGATTACGGTGTTGTAAATTCACCTCACTCCGTCCACGGGGTCGCCGTTGGATGCCATTCTCAATAGCGGGACAAAAGTCGCCCAGATCTACACGTTCACATGTCGACCCGAAAACTGAAGTCAACATGTCGCCCAAAAACGGGCATCCGTGTGAGGGATGCTGCCCAGGGCATCCGTGTGAGGGATGCTGCCCAGGCCCTGGACAAAACCCAGGCAGTGTCACACAAATCATCAGTCAGCTTCACAGAAGCTGCCAGCCGTCAAGAACGCGGCCGTTTGACGTCACAGACCGGCACAGCGGACCGCAAAGAGCGCCAGTAACGCGGCTCACTGCCGGCAAGAGCCGCCAGGAGTGACATAGTCTCCAATCATCAGAGACTGGTTGAGCGGGTACTGCTGCTGCTGCTGCTGGGGCGGCTGTTCGGCGGGGGCGGGGGCAGCAGGTGGGCGGCTCTGCGCCGGCCGCACAGCGGTGGCGCGGGACCCGGCACCGGCCGGGGCGGGCCGTTTGGAGGTGGTGGAGGCGGTGGCGGCGGGTCGGCCGGGGACGGCGGCCTGCCCGCTGACCAGAGACGCCGCAGGGATAGAGCCAGGGTGGATCGCCGCCTGGTTCACCAGTGATTCCACTGCAGCACACAGAGACACACAGCGGTCACAATCGGCAGTCAAACATGACAAGATAACGCGGTCGAACACCACTTTGCCCGCAAATTAAAACAAACAGACTTCAAAATAAAATAACGAAACTTCAAATTAAAACAAGGGAAGTTCAAATTAAAATAGAAGAAATTAAAATGGAATGATAACGTTAAAGTTCACCTTTAACACGCGCCCTGGAGGGCCTCTGATAATTACACGCCCTGGAGGGGGAGGGCGGATCACACCACCCCCCCCCCCCCTATGATCTCTGAAAACCATGCAACGTAGCGACAAGCGGAAAACGGTGTTAGATAGCTCGAGACAAGCTCCATCGAAAGTATTTTTTGTTTTTTGTTTTAGGTCAGGTCAATATTAAGGTCACCAGAGGCGATTAAAGGTCAGATTTTCGGGTTTTAGGACTTGGCTTCGAACACCCCCAAATATCTCGGGAACTATGATAGCTAGCAGCAAACGGAAAACAAATAGAAAGCTCTTGACAAATGCAATCGACATGGGTGTCCTCAGATTTGAGCTCAGGTCAATAGTTTAGGCTCCAGAGGTCATCAAATGTCAAAAAGGTGATTTTTTTTGCAAAACGTTTTTTGTTGCAAACAACGTTTTACCTACTAAAGATAAAGCAATAGGTTTTACGCCATCGTGTTTGTCTCGCCAATGCACTTCAAATCATATTCATGGTGACCAGGTTAGGTCAACTGAGAAATTTGACCTCAGGTCAAGGTCAAGTGGTGACCCAAGTTGGTCATGTTGCATATTGAGAGACGTGTCTCGACGAGACAAACACATTGGTACCATTTTATCTTCTCTATCCTCATTATGTCGATAGTTATTGACAAAACAGTGTTGGCGGTCATGAAATTGACCTGACCTAAGGTCACCGATATTATCAATCCGAGATAAACAAATTGTTGGTATCTATGACCTTATGAAATCCTGCAAGTGTTAAACCGATCGTCCTAAAACTGTGGCACTACAGCAAACGTTTTGAAGTTGGAGTCATCACGTGACCTGGTCTGGTGACCTGACCTGAGATGACCCGAGGTCAATAATTTTACATAATGTGAGAAGTTCATTGCCGAACAAGTATGCAAAAAACGGCGGCGCTGCGCGCCGCCGTTTTTGCGCTATCCTCGAAAAACCGGAGGGGGGGAGCGGATTTCGCCCCCCTCTCCAGGGCGCGTGTTAACATGGGGGTTTGCACTTAGATAGCAGATTTGTAGAGCAGATCGAAAAACGGGTTGTGAAAGAATTACCTCGCTACGCTAAGTAATTTCGGCACAGGACTAGTGGGCCCCTTTTAGAAGAAGTTTCATTTCCTCGAAACTTGTTTCGGGTCTTTACAACGGTTGTTTACGTTCAAGCAGCCTGCGTATATATGCCTAAAGTCCGTCGTTATTGTGTGCAATAGTTTCCATATCCACGCTACCATATGTATGACGTCATAATTGTGATGGCCATGAAGGAGAAAAGAGAAATATTAAAAATTTCGACGGATATCCATCTATCGTCCAAATAAATGCCATATTTTTTTTCAAGCTCGAAATACCCCATATAGACAAATTTCAAGACAACTTTAAAGGTGACCTATTGCCTTTAATTGTGCAGTAGTCGATGTAGTCCACAACTTTGATTAACTATTGAGGTTTCTTACGAAATTATAGACAAATTTACATTCGACTCGGCCCGGCCCGACACAGCCGTACGGACGCCTTTTTTTCTCTCAAAAGATAGTAACTTTGGAACTGACCAACCCATTGCAGTCGGGTTTTTGCATTTAGCAGCCCTATCAAATCCATATTATTGTTGGCATGTTGCATTAATGATGCCCCATATGTCCCGTAGTACATTGTCTTAGATTTCAGCGCACGTGAGCACGTGCAATAAATAAGGGTGCCCGGTCACCCCCCCCCCCCCCCCATGATGTATCACAGAAACTACTGGGCCGATACAGATGAAGTTTGGTGTACTGCTTCCGACTGACATACTAGCAATATTCCGCATAATAAATCGGAAATGGATTGGCACGTTCGCGCGTGCACCACCCTATTTTATATATCGGAGATTACTGGGTCCACTGAGTTGAAATTTTGCATGCAGACTACGGCATGATTAAGAACTGCTTAGGAAGTTAGCACATGTCGTGGTCCTAACCCAAATGCACTTGCGTACAAGCGGACCCCGATTTTATATAGCAAAACTACTGGACCAATTGTGCATAAATTTGGAGTGCAGGTCACATCGTGCGCACAACGCAATAGAATAAGAGGTATCAGGTGCGCACGCGCGGAAAGGTGTCCTGTGTATCATGTGAAATATTGTTACCTAATATACTAGTCGGAACTAGCACACCAAATTTAATCTTTATCGGCCCAGTAGTTTCTGCGATACCTACCTTCATCATGGGGTGTGATCGGGCACCCTGATTTTGTTGGACGTGCTCACGTGCGCAGAAGGATAAAACTCAATTTACACATGTGCACATGAGCATCATTCACAGGACTCTTAACGTACGCCAAATTTGGTCAAGTTTGATACAGCTGTTTTATCATTTTTTAGGCATAGTCGGGGGTTGACATGCCCCCGTTTTGCGCGTGCCACGCGCAACACCACCACCCATATTAGGATGCAACATGTCTACAGCAATATTGATTTGATAGGGCTACCAAATGGTAGAGACCCGACTGCAATCGGTTGGGCAGTTCCAAAGTTACATTTTTCGAAAAGCGTCTGTAGGCTGTGTCGGGCCGGGCCGGGCCGAGTCGAGTCGAATGTAAATTTGTTTACCAAGTTCATGAGAAACTTCGATAGTTGTTGATCAAAGTTGCGGACCACAGCGACCACTGCACAATTAACGTTATCATTGCATTTTAATTGGAATTGCTTTCATTTTAATTTAAAGCTCCCTCATATTAATTTGAACTTCCCTTGTTTTAACCCTCGCCCTACGGGGGGGGGGGCTGACAGCCCCCCCCCCTGGGGTTTGTCTAGAATACCTTTTTACACATGTGGCACATCTTGCTGAAATTTTCGGTAGCTGACTTTACAACAATTATACGTATGCTGCAAGAATTTAATTAAAATTGGTTAATTAGTTTGGGAGATAATCATGTTTTGATGACGTCATGTTGGTGGAAAAACGATAAATATTTGAAAAATGGTTAAAAAAAGAGTTTTAAAGGAAATTGCAAATGCAATTCACCAAAGATACAAAAGGCATTCTCTTTAAAATGGCAATCTCGGATTTTCAAAATTTGGGGTTTTTGACCCCTAAAATAAAAATAAAACTTTTTTTTGTTGTGAAAAATCCCCACAAAAACAAAATTTTCAAAGATGTTAGAAAAACCGGATATATATGTGAGAGAACTGAGTATGGACAATACCCATACCAATTTTCAAAGCAATATCTTCATTCTTGACTGAATGATAGCTCCCAAGTGTAAGAAACTGATGACGTATTTTTTTTAATAACTCTTTTTGACAAGTTACGAACAAATAATTACCTTTTCTGTACTTCTGAGACAAAACTGGTATAGGAACATGCCTTTTTATTTACATTTATCAATTTCTAATTTTGAGGTTTTCTGAAGAGCAAAATCGCTGTTCCCTAGCTATGGTAAATCCGAGGTCATTCACTTGACCTGGAAGGTCACCCGTTGACCTGAAACCTAAAAATCGCATACTGTTAGATTCCTCTCATGACAGGCAACATGCTGGTTCTTACCGCATTGCTATAAGTTGCTTGGTTTGGAAGTTAACGGGGAGGGGGGCTGTCAGGCCCCGTAGGGCTAAGTGAAAAAAGCTCCCGTAGGGCGGGGGTTAATTTGAAGTTCCGTTATTTTAATTTGAAATTCCGTTATTTTAATTTGAAGTTCGGATATTTCAATTTTAAGTCAGTTTGTTTTCATTTAAGGGTAAAATGGTGCCCGCTATTTGCCATATTTGCCCGATTTTTCAGAGCTGTCTTATTTTAATATCTTAAACTCCAGAAAAGGTTGGGATCGCTTAGGATATCTGAAAACCACTAAATGCAGAAATCGGTTGGGCAGGGCAGGTCTTCGAGCAGCTCTGCGCCAAGTGGATGCGGGAGCCTATTCAAATACATTGAATGGAGGTCGCAACAACTGCGCGATTCGCGACGTTGCGGGAAGAAAAAAATCAACTACTGAAATTGACCCATGTATTTGCGTTTTCTGCAGCTGCGTAAAGAGTGTTTCAGCCTTTACTCGGACTCGAGCTATATGATGATTGGTGTTTCAGGGCGCTCCGACAGCGAAAGTCACAGACTCGAGCTATATAAAGCTATGTAAATGCGAAAAGCATTCAGAATTCCCAAGCTGAATATGAAGTGCTTTCAACTGCGTACTATTCAGTCACAAACCAGCAGGTACCAGCAGCCACGAAAGGCTCTCCTATTACTTTAAAAAAAACTGACGTGCATTAGCATTTCTTCTCTCTATTACCGCTCAAACAGATTCGATGCCAGCTATCTATACAGCTGCCGCGCGGGCCCGTGACTGGGCCTACCTGTCTCCAGCGCCGTCTCCGTCTCCAGGGAGCAGATCGGATTACTGGCTACTGGTGGTGGTCTACATAGTATCACGTTGCCATGGAAACGGTAATCCAACAGAAGAGTCCTCCACGCACTGATAAATAATTCTTTGCTTGCTTTACATTGATGTCACATGGTCACATTGATGTAATAATGGCTTCAATTATGATAATTTTGCACACACAAAAAAAAACTTGCATGCTTAAAGCGCCAATTATGACTCAACGTCTTTCATTTTCACTATTTAACACGCGCACTGGAGGGGGGGGGGGGGGGCAAATCCGCACACCCCTCCTGTTTTTTGTTTGTAAATATCTACTGATTTTACCGGTCGATATGCATCATTTGTAGTGTACCTGCTAACAAATGAATGGCGCGTCGTTTACAGAAGACAAATTCAATCGGCCGAAAACTTTGAGTTATAGGCCATCAAAGTAAAACAAAACTTCCATATGTCTCCAAAATGACCGCAGTGAAATGTTGATATGTACATGACCTGAGGTTAAATTCAACTTCTATCATACCTATTGTATCATTAGACTTTCCAATAAATCATTACACCCATTTCGGGGATATATACATGCAATCACTGCGTTCCATAACAATGTCAACTGTCAAGCCAAGGAGCGCATAAGAAGCAAAATTTAGCATGTTTGACCTCATTTGACCTTGAAGATATTGACCTAGGGTAATTCAATTTTCACAAAACAGATCCCCACAGCACCTCGCTATCCTACAAATTACGTTATTGTGGCTCTTATGGGGGCCCCGAGATCTTAGGGAGGGCGGAATTCCCCCCCCCCCCCTCCAGTGCGTGTAGTTCTCAGACGCCCTCCAGTGCACGTGTTAAAGGGAGTGTGCCTACTGTTTTAGAATGTCAAAAATATTTTCTTACGGTAAGTAGCTATTGGTTTGATTGTTGTATATGATGAAATTCACATCTGGAGCCCCTTTAGTTGAATTTTCACTTATATTGTTTTTTTGTGCTTATTTTTTGTTTCGATATCTATAAAACGATCGCCACTATGGTGATGTTATGTCAAACGGCGCACATAAGACAATACAATTACGGTCACATCATGCAAGATAGAAAGACAAGTTTTGCAAAGCACGTTCTTGCCGCTGTGCACTTTATTATGTGAAAGTTTCGTAGCTCTAAATTGATATCTTCTTTTAAAAAAATGGCCATCAGCCATCATCGAAACGGCCATCATCGAAAAACATGATGGCCGTCCAGTTTCTGTTCGGCTGCTGCTATCAGCGTGCACGAGCTGTTTTGTTGAATTGCTATTGGCCGGCGTTAACAATATGCTAGCAGTTTAATCGATAGTTGCAGCGCTTCAAGTAGCGGAAGCCCTCTGGAGTCTACCCGATAACTTTTTGCTCCCAGCAAGTTCCTGGAGTCTTTGGAATATCTCAGCAACTAAGGCGAATCTGGAGAAACGAAGTCATGGGTCAATTCAGAAAATTATGTTCTATAGACCAGTGTCAATAACCCCAAATAAGCGATGTGAGTAGGCACACTCCCTTTAAGTGAATCTTAAGCAAATGTGAATTTAGTAGTTACGTACCTAGGTCTAAGAAACGAACATATGAATACGCATTAGGGTAGGTAGGTAACTTCGTGAAAACGCTAACTTCGTGATTTCCGATATCGCATATTTCTCAAAACGCGTTGCCGCCGTCATCGCCCTTTTCCGGTCGCTTACAGGACACACAAGCAGGATATGCAGTTTGTTTTGGGATTCCTACTTTGGTCTTGTCTTGTAATAGCTTAAAATAGTTTTTTTTTCTGTGGATTTTTCACTTTTCTGAAGTGATTTGCTTTCTATTTATGCCTCCAGTCTGAGGGCGATAGGGATTCCCATGGCCACGTGCGTCATGCTGCTGCCTGCGTCCATCAGGGTGCCATTGATGCCAGACATATCTGTGCCGCCATTCTACATTTTTGTAAAATTTGCCAAATGTATATTTTGGTCTCGGTTCCTAGCTTCGTAAACCCCAACTTCATGATATCCGAATACAGCTTTAACCGTGTTCAATTAACAATTAACGTTAACATTGCATTTTAATTTGAAATTCCCTCGTTTTAATATGAAGTTCCCTCGTTTTAATTTGAAATTCCCTTGCTTTAATTTGAAGTTCTGTTATTTTAATTTGAAGTCTGTCTGTTTTAATTTGAGGGTAAAATGGTGTAGTCATGGCGAAATTTACATTCTTATTACGCCTGCATCTGGTGCAACAGAACACATGGTGATCCTGAATGAGTTTTGTGATATTCGTGCATGAAAAAATCGATGGCATTTACGAATCCTTTTACCATTCAAAACCGGAAGTTTGAGTCAGCCACTTTCAGAGTAAGAGTCGCACTGGTTACTTCTAAAAACAGACGTAAAACGGAGCAACTGATCCCGATGGCCGAGGTAAGCGACCGGAACACATCCGCCCGCCACCGAGGCGTGATTCACGGCCATCTTACTGACCGCAGTAATTCACCGTTATGTACGTTCAGCCTTCTTACCGTTGAGAACGGCGTGCTGAAGCCCAGCAGTGTCCATGGCGACTTCTCCCAGGCCGTTCACCGTCATGCCATGCAGCATACTGAGCGCTGTCAACACACCCGGATAACCCGCGCTGTCAACACACCCGGATAACCCGCGCTGTCAACACACCCGGATAACCCGCGCTGTCAACACCCGGATAACCCAGTTAGCACCAATTGCCTCGACCTAAAATTGTTTAAGCGACACACCAAATTTCAACTTTCTGCAAATTGAAAGTCTTGCTAGCCTCATTTAATTCCATATTCCGCATAGCATTCCAGATCAATATCACTTGCGAGCACCGACAGCGGCTTGGTGCGATACGTCAGAACCCCTCCGAGCCGTCTTCTCAACCCCAGCCTTCTCTAGACACCACCCAACCTGGCAGTCACAGCCCGCCCCACAGCCCTTCTCTGGACACCACACAACCTGGCAGTCACAGCCCGCTCCACAGCCCTTCCCACAACCCTTCTCTGGACACCACACAACATGGCAGTCACAGCCCGCTCCACAGCCCTTCCCACAACCCTTCTCTGGACACCACACAACCTGGCAGTCACAGCCCGCCCCACAGCCCGCCCCACAGCCCACCCCACAGCCCGCCCCAAAGCCCACCCCACAGCCCTTCTCTGGACACCACACAACCTGGCAGTCACAGCCCGCCCCACAGCCCTTCTCTGGCCACCACACAACCTGGCAGTCACAGCCCGCCCCACAGCCCTTCTCTGGACACCACACAACCTGGCCGTCACAGCCCGCCCCACAGCCCGCCCCACAGCCCTTCTCTGGACACCACACAACCTGGCAGTCACAGCCCGCCCCACAGCCCTTCTCTGGACACCACACAACCTGGCAGTCGCAGCCCGCCCACAGCCCTTCTCTGGACACCACACAACCTGGCAGTCACAGCCCGCTCCACAGCCCTTCCCACAGCCCTTCTCTGGACACCAAACAACCTGGCAGTCACAGCTCGTCCCACAGCCCACCCCACAGCCCTTCTCTGGACACCACAACCTGGCAGTCACAGCCCGCCCCACAGCCCTTCTCTGGACACCACACAACCTGGCAGTCACAGCCCGCCCCACAGCCCGCCACACAGCCCTTCTCTGGACACCACACAACCTGGCCGTCACAGCCCGCCCCACAACCTGGCAGTCACAGCCCGCCCACAGCCCTTCTCTGGACACCACACAACCTGGCAGTCAAAGCCCGCTCCAGAGCCCTTCCCACAGCCCTTCTCTGGACACTACACAACCTGGCAGTCACAGCCCGCCCACAGCCCTTCTCTGGACACCACACAACCTGGCAGTCACAGCCCGCCGCACAGCCCTTCTCTGGACACCACACAACCTGGCAGTCACAGCCCGCCCACAGCCCTTCTCTGGTCACCACACAACCTGGGAGCCACAGCCCGCCCCACAGCCCTTCTCTGGACACCACACAACCTGGCAGTCACAGCCCGCCACACAGCCTGGCCGTCACAGCCCGCCACACAGCCCTTCTCTGGACACCACACAACCTGGCAGTCACAGCCCGCCCCACAGCCCTTCTCTGGACACCACACAACCTGGCCGTCACAGCCCGCAACACAGCCCGCTCCACAGCCCTTCTCTGGACACCACACAACCTGGCAGTCACAGCCCGCCCCACAGCCCGCCACACAGCCCTTCTCTGGACACCACACAACCTGGCAGTCACAGCCCGCCCACAGCCCGCCCCACAGCCCTTCTCTGGACACCACACAACCTGGCCGTCACAGCCCGCCCCACAACCTGGCAGTCACAGCCCGCCCACAGCCCTTCTCTGGACACCACACAACCTGACAGTCACAGCCCGCTCCACAGCCCTTCCCACAGCCCTTCTCTGGACACCACACAACCTGGCCGTCACAGCCCGCCCCACAGCCCGCCCCACAGCCCTTCTCTGGACACCACACAACCTGGTAGTCACAGCCCGCTCCACAGCCCTTCTCTGGACACCACACAACCTGGCCGTCACAGCCCGCTCCACAGCCCTTCTCTTGACACCACACAACCTGGTAGTCACAGCCCGCCCCACAGCCCTTCTCTGGACACCACACAACCTGGCAGTCACAGCCCGCCCACAGCCCTTCTCTGGACACCACACAACCTGGCAGTTACAGCCCGCCCCACAGCCCTTCTCTGGACACCACACAACCTGGCAGTCACAGCCCGCCCCACAGCCCTTCTCTGGACACCACACAACATGGCAGTCACAGCCCGCCCCACAGCCCTTCTCTGGACACCACACAACCTGGCAGTCACAGCCCGCCCCACAGCCATTCTCTGGCCACCACACAACCTGGCCGTCACAGCCCGCCCCACAGCCCTTCTCTGGACACCACACAACCTGGCAGTCACAGCCCGCCACACAACCTGGCAGTCACAGCCCGCCCCACAGCCCGCCCCATAGCCCTTCTCTGGACACCACACAACCTGGCAGTCACAGCCCACCCCACAGCCCGCCCCACATCCCTTCTCTGGACACCACACAACCTGGCAGTCACAGCCCGCTCCACAGCCCTTCTCTGGACACCACACAACCTGGCCGTCACATCCCGCTCCACAGCCCTTCTCTGGACACCACACAACCTGGCCGTCACATCCCGCTCCACAGCCCTTCTCTGGACACCACACAACCTGGCAGTCACAGCCCGCCCCACAGCCCTTCTCTGGACACCACACAACCTGGCAGTCACAGCCCGCTCCACAGCCCTTCTCTGGACACCACACAACCTGGCAGTCACAGCCCGCCACACAACCTGGCAGTCACAGCCCGCCCCACAGCCCGCCCCATAGCCCTTCTCTGGACACCACACAACCTGGCAGTCACAGCCCGCCCCACAGCCCGCTCCACAGCCCTTCTCTGGACACCACACAACCTGGCAGTCACAGGCCGCCCCACAGCCCTTCTCTGGACACCACACAACCTGGCAGTCACAGCCCGCTCCACAGCCCTTCTCTGGACACCACACAACCTGGCGGTCACAGCCCGCTCCACAGCCCTTCTCTGGACACCACACAACCTGGCAGTCACAGCCCGCTCCACAGCCCTTCTGTGGAAACCACACAACCTGGCAGTCACAGCCCGCCCCACAGCCCTTCTCTGGAAACCACACAACCTGGCAGTCACAGCCCGCTCCACAGCCCATCTCTGGACACCACACAACCTGGCAGTCACAGCCCGCTCCACAGTCCTTCTCTGGACACCACACAACCTGGCAGTCACAGCCCGCTCCACAGCCCTTCTCTGGACACCACACAACCTGGCAGTCACAGCCCGCCACACAACCTGGCAGTCACAGCCCGCCCCACAGCCCTTCTCAGGACACCACACAACCTGGCAGTCACAGCCCGCTCCACATCCCTTCTCAGGACACCACACAACCTGGCAGTCAAACCCCCGCCCCACAGCCCTTCTCTGGACACCACACAACCTGGCAGTCACAGCCCGCCACACAACCTGGCAGTCACAGCCCGCCCCACAGCCCGCCCCATAGCCCTTCTCTGGACACCACACAACCTGGCCGTCACATCCCGCCACACAGCCCGCTCCACAGCCCTTCTCTGGACACCACACAACCTGGCAGTCACAGCCCGCCCACAGCCTTCTCTGGACACCACACAACCTGGCCGTCACATCCTGCCACACAGCCCGCTCCACAGCCCTTCTCTGGACACCACACAACCTGGCAGTCACAGCCCGCCCACAGCCCTTCTCTGGACACCACACAACCTGGCCGTCACATCCCGCCACACAGCCCGCTCCATAGCCCTTCTCTGGACACCACACAACCTGACAGTCACAGCCTCCCCACAGCCCGCTCCACAGCCCTTCTCTGGACACCACACAACCTGGCAGTCACAGCCCGCCCCACAGCCCTTCTCTGGACACCACACAACCTGGCCGTCACATCCCGCCACACAGCCCGCCCCACAGCCCTTCTCTGGACACCACACAACCTGGCAGTCACAGCCCGCCCCACAGCCCTTCTCTGGACACCACACAACCTGGCAGTCACAGCCCGCCACACAGCCCTTCTCTGGACACCACACAACCTGGCAGTCACAGCCCGCCCCACAGCCCTTCTCTGGACACCACACAACCTGGCAGTCACAGCCCGCCCCACAGCCATTCTCTGGACACCACACAACCTGGCAGTCACAGCCCGCCCGCAGCCCTTCTCTGGACACCACACAACCTGGCAGTCACAGCCCGCTCCACAGCCCTTCTTTGGACACCACACAACCTGGCAGTCACAGCCCGCCCGCAGCCCTTCTCTGGACACCACACAACCTGGCAGTCACAGCCCGCTCCACAGCCCTTCCCACAGCCCTTCTCTGGACACCACACAACCTGGCAGTCACAGCCCGCCCCACAGCCCGCCCCCACAGCCCACCCCACAGCCCTTCTCTGGACACCACACAACCTGGCAGTCACAGCCCGCTCCACAGCCCTTCCCACAGCCCTTCTCTGGACACCACACAACCTGGCCGTCACAGCCCGCCCCACAGCCCTTCTCTGGACACCACACAACCTGGTAGTCACAGCCCGCTCCACAGCCCTTCCCACAGCCCTTCTCTGGACACCACACAACCTGGCCGTCACAGCCCGCTCCACGGCCCTTCTCTGGACACCACACAACGTGGTAGTCACAGCCCGCCCCACAGTCCTTCTCTGGACACCACACAACCTGGCAGTCACAGCCCGCCCCACAGCCCTTCTCTGGCCACCACACAACATGGCAGTCACAGCCCGCCCCACAGCCCTTCTCTGGCCACCACACAACCTGGCCGTCACAGCCCGCCCCACAGCCCTTCTCTGGACACCACACAACCTGGCAGTCACAGCCCGCCACACAACCTGACAGTCACAGCCCGCCCCACAGCCCGCCCCACAGCCCGCCCCATAGCCCTTCTCTGGACACCACACAACCTGGCAGTCACATCCCGCCCCACAGCCCTTCTCTGGACACCACACAACCTGGCAGTCACAGCCCGCCGCACAGCCATTATCTGGACACCACACAACCTGGCAGTCACAGCCCGCCCGCAGCCCTTCTCTGGACACCACACAACCTGGCAGTCACAGCCCTTCTCAGGACACCACACAACCTGGCAGTCACAGCCCGCCCGCAGCCCTTCTCTGGACACCACACAATCTGGCAGTCACAGCCCGCTCCACAGCCCTTCTCTGGACACCACACAACCTGGCAGTCACAGCCCGCCCCACAGCCCTTCTCTGGACACCACACAACCTGGCAGTCACAGCCCGCCCCACAGCCCTTCTCTGGACACCACACAACCTGGCAGTCACAGCCCGCCCCACAGCCATTCTCTGGACACTACACAACCTGGCAGTCACAGCCCGCCCCACAGCCTTTCTCTGGACACCACACAACCTGGCCGTCACAGCCCGCCCCACAGGCCTTCTCTGGACACCACACAACCTGGCAGTCACAGCCCGCCCCACAGCCCTTCTCTGGACACCACACAACCTGGCAGTCACAGCCCGCCCCAAAGCCCTTCTCTGGACACCACACAACCTGGCAGTCACAGCCCGCCCCACAGCCATTCTCTGGACACTACACAACCTGGCAGTCACAGCCCGCCCCACAGCCTTTCTCTGGACACCACACAACCTGGCCGTCACAGCCCGCCCCACAGGCCTTCTCTGGACACCACACAACCTGGCAGTCACAGCCCGCCCCACAGCCCTTCTCTGGACACCACACAACCTAGCAGTCACAGCCACAGCAGTCACAGCCCGCCCCACAGCCCTTCTCTGGACACCACACAACCTGGCAGTCACAGCCCGCCCCACAGCCATTCTCTGGACACTACACAACCTGGCAGTCACAGCCCGCCCCACAGCCTTTCTCTGGACACCACACAACCTGGCCGTCACAGCCCGCCCCACAGCCCGCCCCACCGCCCGCTCCACTGCCCTTCCCACAGCCCTTCTCTGGGCACCACACAACCTGGCAGTCACAGCCCGCCCCACAGCCCTTCTCTGGACACCACACAACCTGGCAGTCACAGTCCGCTCCACAGCCCTTCCCACAGCCCTTCTCTGGACACCACACAACCTGGCAGTCACAGCCCGCCCCACAGCCCTTCTCTGGACACCACACAACCTGGCAGTCACAGCCCGCCCCACAGCCCTTCTCTGGACACCACACAACCTGGCAGTCACAGCCCGCCCACAGCCCTTCTCTGAACACCACACAACCTGGCCGTCACAGCCCGCCCCACAGCCCGCTCCACAGCCCTTCCCACAGCCCTTCTCTGGACACCACACCACCTGGCAGTCACAGCACGCCCCACAGCCCTTCTCTGGACACCACACAACCTGGCCGTCACAGCCCGCTCCACAGCCCTTCCCACAGCCCTTCTCTGGACACCAAACAACCTGGCAGTCACAGCCCGCCCACAGCTCTTCTCTGGACACCACACAACCTGGCAGTCACAGCCCGCCCCACAGCCCGCCCCACAGCCCTTCTCTGGACACCACACAACCTGGCAGTCACAGCCCGCCCCACAGCCCTTTTCTGGACACCACACAACCTGGCCGTCACAGCCCGCCCCACAACCTGGCAGTCACAGCCCGCCCACAGCCCTTCTCTGGACACCACCCAACCTGGCAGTCACAGCCCGCTCCACAGCCCTTCCCACAGCCCTTCTCTGGACACCACACAACCTGGCCGTCACAGCCCGCCCCACAGCCCTTCTCTGGACACCACACAACCTGGTAGTCACAGCCCGCTCCACAGCCCTTCCCACAGCCCTTCTCTGGACACCACACAACCTGGCCGTCACAGCCCGCTCCACGGCCCTTCTCTGGACACCACACAACCTGGTAGTCACAGCCCGCCCCACAGCCCTTCTCTGGACACCACACAACCTGGTAGTCACAGCCCGCCCACAGCCCTTCTCTGGACACCACACAACCTGGCAGTCACAGCCCGCCCCACAGCCCTTCTCTGGCCACCACACAACCTGGCAGTCACAGCCCGCCCCACAGCCATTCTCTGGACACCACACAACCTGGCAGTCACAGCCCGCCACACAGCCCTTCTCTGGACACCACACAACCTGGCAGTCACAGCCCGCCACACAGCCCTTCCCACAGCCCTTCTCTAGACACCACACAACCTGACAGTCACAGCCCGCCCCACAGCCATTCTCTGGACAACACACAACCTGGAAGTCACAGCCCGCCCCACAGCCCTTCTCTGGACACCACACAACCTGGCAGTCACAGCCCGCCCCACAGCCCTTCTCTGGACACCACACAACCTGGCAGTCACAGCCCGGCCCACAGCCCTTCTCTGGACACCACACAACCTGGCAGTCACAGCCCGCCCCACAGCCCTTCTCTGGACACCACACAACCTGGCAGTCACAGCCCGCCCCACAGCCCTTCTCTAGACACTACACAACCTGGCAGTCACAGCCCGCCCCACAGGCCTTCTCCGGACACCACACAACCTGGCAGTTACAGCCCGCCACACAACCTGACAGTCACAGCCCGCCCCACAGCCCGCCCCATAGCCCTTCTCTGGACACCACACAACCTGGCAGTCACAGCCCACCCCACAGCCCGCCCCACAGCCCTTCTCTGGACACCACACAACCTGGCAGTCACAGCCCGCTCCACAGCCCTTCTCTGGACACCACACAACCTGGCCGTCACATCCCGCTCCACAGCCGTTCTCTGGACACCACACAACCTGGCCGTCACATCCCGCTCCACAGCCCTTCGCTGAACACCACACAACCTGGCAGTCACAGCCCGCCCCACAGCCCTTCTCTGGACACCACACAACCTGGCAGTCACAGCCCGCTCCACGGCCCTTCTCTGGACACCACACAACCTGGCAGTCACATCCCGCTCCACAGCCCTTCTCTGGACACCACACAACCTGGCAGTCACAGCCCGCCACACAACCTGGCAGTCACAGCCCGCCACACAACCTGGCATTCACAGCCCGCCCCATAGCCCTTCTCTGGACACCACACAACCTGGCAGTCACAGCCCGCCCCACAGCCCTTCTCTGGACACCACACAACCTGGCAGTCACAGGCCGCCCCACAGCCCGCCCCACAGCCCTTCTCTGGACACCACACAACCTGGCAGTCACAGCCCGCTCCACAGCCCTTCTCTGGACACCACACAACCTGGCAGTCACAGCCCGCTCCACAGCCCTTCTCTGGACACCACACAACTTGGCAGTCACAGCCCGCTCCACAGCCCTTCTCTGGACACCACACAACCTGGCAGTCACAGCCCGCCACACAACCTGGCAGTCATAGCCCGCCCCACAGCCCTTCTCAGGACACCACACAACCTGGCAGTCACAGCCCGCTCCACAGCCCTTCTCAGGACACCACACAACCTGGCAGTCACAGCCCGCCCCACAGCCCTTCTCTGGACACCACACAACCTGGCAGTCACAGCCCGCCACACAACCTGGCAGTCATAGCCCGCCCCACAGCCCTTCTCAGGACACCACACAACCTGGCAGTCACAGCCCGCTCCACAGCCCTTCTCAGGACACCACACAACCTGGCAGTCACAGCCCGCCCCACAGCCCTTCTCTGGACACCACACAACCTGGCAGTCACAGCCCGCCACACAACCTGGCAGTCACAGCCCGCCCCACAGCCCGCCCCATAGCCCTTCTCTGGACACCACACAACCTGGCAGTCACAGCCCGCCCCACAGCCCTTCTCTGGACCACACAATCTGGCAGTCACAGCCCGCCCCACAGCCCTTCTCTGGACACACCACAACCTGGCAGTCACAGCCCTCCCCACAGCCCTTCTCTGGACACCACACAACCTGGCAGTCACAGCCCGCCACACAGCCCTTCTCTGGACACCACACAACCTGGCAGTCACAGCCCGCCACACAGCCCTTCCCACAGCCCTTCTCTAGACACCACACAACCTGGCAGTCACAGCCCGCCCCACAGCCATTCTCTGGACAACACACAACCTGGCAGTCACAGCCCGCCCCACAGCCCTTCTCTGGACACCACACAACCTGGCAGTCACAGCCCGCCCCACAGCCTTCTCTGGACACCACACAACCTGGCAGTCACAGCCCGCCCCACATCCCTTCTCTGGACACCACACAACCTGGCAGTCACAGCCCGCCCCACAGCCCTTCTCTGGACACCACACAACCTGGCAGTCACAGCCCGCCCCACAGCCCTTCTCTAGACACTACACAACCTGGCAGTCACAGCCCGCCCCACAGGCCTTCTCTGGACACCACACAACCTGGCAGTCACAGCCCGCCCCACAGCCCTTCTCTGGCCACCACACAACTTGGCAGTCACAGCCCGCCACACAGCCATTCTCTGGACACCACACAACCTGGCAGTCACAGCCCGCCACACAGCCCTTCTCTGGACACCACACAACCTGGCAGTCACAGCCCTTCCCACAGCCCTTCTCTAGACACCACACAACCTGGCAGTCACAGCCCGCCCCACAGCCATTCTTTGGACACCACACAACATGGCAGTCACAGCCCGCCCCACAGCCCTTCTCTGGACACCACACAACCTGGCAGTCACAGCCCGTCCACAGCCCTTCTCTGGACACCACACAACCTGGCAGTTACAGCCCGCCCCACAGCCCTTCTCTGGACACCACACAACCTGGCAGTCACAGCCCGCCCCACAGCCCTTCTCTGGACACCACACAACATGGCAGTCACAGCCCGCCCCCACAGCCCTTCTCTGGACACCACACAACCTGGCAGTCACAGCCCGCCCCACAGCCATTCTCTGGCCACCACACAACCTGGCCGTCACAGCCCGCCCCACAGCCCTTCTCTGGACACCACACAACCTGGCAGTCACAGCCCGCCACACAACCTGGCAGTCACAGCCCGCCCCACAGCCCGCCCCATAGCCCTTCTCTGGACACCACACAACCTGGCAGTCACAGCCCACCCCACAGCCCGCCACACATCCCTTCTCTGGACACCACACAACCTGGCAGTCACAGCCCGCTCCACAGCCCTTCTCTGGACACCACACAACCTGGCCGTCACATCCCGCTCCACAGCCCTTCTCTGGACACCACACAACCTGGCCGTCACATCCCGCTCCACAGCCCTTCTCTGGACACCACACAACCTGGCAGTCACAGCCCGCCCCACAGCCCTTCTCTGGACACCACACAACCTGGCAGTCACAGCCCGCTCCACAGCCCTTCTCTGGACACCACACAACCTGGCAGTCACAGCCCGCCACACAACCTGGCAGTCACAGCCCGCCACACAACCTGGCAGTCACAGCCCGCCCCACAGACCTTCTCAGGACACCACACAACCTGGCAGTCACAGCCCGCTCCACAGCCCTTCTCAGGACACCACACAACCTGGCAGTCACAGCCCGCCCCACAGCCCTTCTCTGGACACCACACAACCTGGCAGTCACAGCCCGCCACACAACCTGGCAGTCACAGCCCGCCCCACAGCCCGCCCCATAGCCCTTCTCTGGACACCACACAACCTGGCAGTCACAGCCCGTCCCACAGCCCGCCTCACAGCCCTTCTCTGGACACCACACAACCTGGCAGTCACAGCCCGCTCCACAGCCCTTCTCTGGACACCACACAACCTGGCAGTCACAGCCCGCTCCACAGCCCTTCTCTGGACACCACACAACCTGGCAGTCACAGCCCGCCCCACAGCCCTTCTCTGGACACCACACAACCTGGCAGTCACAGCCCGCTCCACAGCCCTTCTCTGGACACCACACAACCTGGCAGTCACAGCCCGCTCCACAGCCCTTCTCTGGACACCACACAACCTGGCCGTCACATCCCGCCACACAGCCCGCTCCACAGCCCTTCTCTGGACACCACACAACCTGGCAGTCACAGCCCGCCCACAGCCCTTCTCTGGACACCACACAACCTGGCCGTCACATCCTGCCACACAGCCCGCTCCACAGCCCTTCTCTGGACACCACACAACCTGGCAGTCACAGCCCGCCCACAGCCCTTCTCTGGACACCACACAACCTGGCCGTCACATCCCGCCACACAGCCCGCTCCACAGCCCTTCTCTGGACACCACACAACCTGACAATTCACAGCCCGCCCCACAGCCCGCTCCACAGCCCTTCTCTGGACACCACACAACCTGGCAGTCACAGCCCGCCCCACAGCCCTTCTCTGGACACCACACAACCTGGCAGTCACAGCCCGCCCCACAGCCCTTCTCTGGACACCACACAACCTGGCCGTCACATCCCGCCACACAGCCCGCCCCACAGCCCTTCTCTGGACACCACACAACCTGGCAGTCACAGCCCGCCACACAGCCCTTCTCTGGACACCACACAACCTGGCAGTCACAGCCCGCCCCACAGCCCTTCTCTGGACACCACACAACCTGGCAGTCACAGCCCGCCCCACAGCCATTCTCTGGACACCACACAACCTGGCAGTCACAGCCCGCCCACAGCCCTTCTCTGGACACCACACAACCTGGCAGTCACAGCCCGCCCCACAGCCCTTCTCTAGACACTACACAACCTGGCAGTCACAGCCCGCCCCACAGGCCTTCTCTGGACACCACACAACCTGGCAGTTACAGCCCGCCACACAACCTGACAGTCACAGCCCGCCCCACAGCCCGCCCCATAGCCCTTCTCTGGACACCACACAACCTGGCAGTCACAGCCCACCCCACAGCCCTTCTCTGGACACCACACAACCTGGCAGTCACAGCCCGCTCCACAGCCCTTCTCTGGACACCACACAACCTGGCCGTCACATCCCGCTCCACAGCCATTCTCTGGACACCACACAACCTGGCCGTCACAGCCCGCCCCACAGCCCTTCTCTGGACACCACAACCTGGCAGTCACAGCCCGCCCCACAGCCCTTCGCTGAACACCACACAACCTGGCAGTCACAGCCCGCCCCACAGCCCGCCCCACAGCCCTTCTCTGGACACCACAACCTGGCCGTCACATCCCGCTCCACAGCCCTTCGCTGAACACCACACAACCTGGCAGTCACAGCCCGCCCCACAGCCCGCCCCACAGCCCTTCTCTGGACACCACAACCTGGCCGTCACATCCCGCTCCACAGCCCTTCGCTGAACACCACACAACCTGGCAGTCACAGCCCGCCCCACAGCCCTTCTCTGGACACCACACAACCTGGCAGTCACAGCCCGCTCCACGGCCCTTCTCTGGACACCACACAACCTGGCAGTCACAGCCCGCTCCACAGCCCTTCTCTGGACACCACACAACCTGGCAGTCACAGCCTGCCACACAACCTGGCAGTCACAGCCCGCCACACAACCTGGCATTCACAGCCCGCCCCATAGCCCTTCTCTGGACACCACACAACCTGGCAGTCACAGCCCGCCCCACAGCCCTTCTCTGGACACCACACAACCTGGCAGTCACAGGCCGCCCCACAGCCGGCCCACAGCCCTTCTCTGGACACCACACAACCTGGCAGTCACAGCCCGCTCCACAGCCCTTCTCTGGACACCACACAACCTGGCAGTCACAGCCCGCTCCACAGCCCTTCTCTGGACACCACACAACTTGGCAGTCACAGCCCGCTCCACAGCCCTTCTCTGGACACCACACAATCTGGCAGTCACAGCCCGCCACACAACCTGGCAGTCATAGCCCGCCCCACAGCCCTTCTCAGGACACCACACAACCTGGCAGTCACAGCCCGCTCCACAGCCCTTCTCAGGACACCACACAACCTGGCAGTCACAGCCCGCCCCACAGCCCTTCTCTGGACACCACACAACCTGGCAGTCACAGCCCGCCCCACAGCCCTTCTCTGGACACCACACAACCTGGCAGTCACAGCCCGCCCCACAGCCCTTCTCTAGACACTACACAACCTGGCAGTCACAGCCCGCCCCACAGGCCTTCTCTGGACACCACACAACCTGGCAGTTACAGCCCGCCACACAACCTGACAGTCACAGCCCGCCCCACAGCCCGCCCCATAGCCCTTCTCTGGACACCACACAACCTGGCAGTCACAGCCCGCTCCACAGCCATTCTCTGGACACCACATAACCTGGCAGTCACAGCCCGCTCCACAGCCCTTCTCTGGACACCACAACCTGGCAGTCACAGCCCGCCCCACAGCCCTTCTCTGGACACCACACAACCTGGCAGTCACAGCCCGCTCCACAGCCCTTCTCTGGACACCACACAACCTGGCAGTCACAGCCCGCCCCACAGCCCGCCCCATAGCCCTTCTTTGGACACCACACAACCTGGCAGTCACAGCCCGCCACACAACCTGGCAGTCGCAGCCCGCCCCACAGCCCGCCCCATAGCCCTTCTCTGGACACCACACAACCTGGCAGTCACAGCCCGCCCCACAGCCACCTCACAGCCCTTCTCTGGACACCACACAACCTGGCAGTCACAGCCCACTCCACAGCCCTTCTCTGGACACCACACAACCTGGCAGTCACAGCCCGCCCCACAGCCTTTCTCTGGACACCACACAACCTGGCAGTCACAGCCCGCCCCACAGCCCTTCTCTGGACACCACATAACCTGGCAGTCACAGCCCGCCCCACAGCCCTTCTCTGGACACCACACAACCTGGCAGTCACAGCCCGCCCCACAGCCCTTCTCTGGACACCACATAACCTGGCAGTCACAGCCCGCTCCACAGCCCTTCTCTGGACACCACACAACCTGGCAGTCACAGCCCGCCCCACAGCCCTTCTCTGGACACCACATAACCTGGCAGTCACAGCCCGCTCCACAGCCCTTCTCTGGACACCACACAACCTGGCAGTCACAGCCCGCCCCACAGCCCTTCTCTGGACACCACACAACCTGGCAGTCACAGCCCGCCCCACAGCCCTTCTTTGGACACCACACAACCTGGCCGCCACAGCCCGCCACAGCCCGCCACACAGCCCTTCTCTGGCCACCACACAACCTGGCAGTCACAGCCTGCCCCACAGCCCTTCTCTGGCCACCACACAACCTGGCAGTCACAGCCCGCCCCACAGCCCTTCTCTGGACACCACACAACCTGGCAGTCACAGCCTGCCACACAGCCTGGCCGTCACAGCCCGCCACACAGCCTGGCCGTCACAGCCCGCCACACAGCCTGGCCGTCACAGCCCGCCACACAGCCTGGCCGTCACAGCCCTAGCATCACCTTCACCATCACAACCATCCCTTCTCTACCCCCCCCCCCCCCCCCGGCGGGCGCCCTAGCTATCGCCAGTCGCCACTCACCGTGTCGGGCGCCCTGCGCGTCCACAGTGGCCCAGTACTTCTCGCTGGGGCTGACGGTGTTGTGTCCTGGCGGCGCGGCCGGCGCGGCGCCGGTGTAGCGGAACAGCGGGTTCTTCAGGTCCAGCGTCACCGTGCTGGAGGCGCTGGTGCCCTCCAGCCGCAGCGTGATGGTCACGTCGTAGCTCTGCCTGTGGGGAGAGCCGGTCACCGCAGGGTCAGACTGGGACACGCCGGTAACGGACAGAACACGGGGAGGGGGGGGGGGGCTTTTGATGGATTGGTGTGGCTGTGCATATGAAGAAAAAGATAATAAAATACAATAAACGTTTTTAAAAACAATATAAATGTAAAAAATAGTTCAAAAAACGCCAATTAGCAGTATAGCAGCCTAAATATGTGTTATTACGAGCTTATGGTTTCGGCTACCGTCTATCGAGGCACCGTTTAAACCTACACTGATGTGACTTGCATTAGGTGCACATACTTAGGCGACGAGTCCGTGTGCTCTGCCACGCATATCACTCTGTCGATCAATGTGAACACCAAAGGAAAGTTTACGTGGGCCACAGGTTTTCGGGAGCCCGAATGTGGCAGCTCTAGTGTGAACCCAACCAATTCTCCATCTCCTCTCTCCTCCAGCCTGCCGTCGTCCGGTTTGCACCCACCTCTGGTTGGCCACCATGAG
>JAXIVJ010005345.1:0-5000 GCA_036785665.1 Chirona hameri | reverse complement strand
GCCCTTCTGACCCACCTAGAGGCCCTTTCCGGTCTGGTCCAGGGTACCCCTCTGACCTGCACAAGGGCCCTTTCTAACTTCACAGCGGGCCCTCTAGTCTGTCCAGGAGCATTCAAACCCTGCTCAGGGGCCCTTATGACCTAGCAATGGATTGCGCTGGCTGCTTTGTCGCCCCTGCCGACATGCTCAGGGGCTCATCGACCTGTCCAGGGGGGGGGGGGGGGGGGGGTGGGCTCTGTGCTATCTAGGGGGCACCCCTTCGACGTGTTTTCAGGGGGTCCCTCTGACCCGCTCAGCAGGGTCCCTCTGACCCGCTCAGGGTCCCTCTGACCCGCACTCAGGGGGCCCCCTTTCGGTCTGGACAGGGGCCCCTTTGACAATGCACAGGGCTCTTTTGAACGTCCAAGGGGCCCTCTGGTCTTTCAGAGGGCCCTGGTGGCCCATAAAAAGCCCTCTGAATGTGTTATAAACTCTCTAAAGCCACGCTTCGCGTGGTAAAGAGAGCCCATGATATCGACGCTTTGCGCGCGGGGTCTCGTCGGGCCCTTCTTTGCGCGCCGCAGCGCGCGAAAAACGGCCCCTCTCCTGGCCTGCAGGGGGGGGGGGGGGGGGGGGCACCCCCGCCCCGCCCCCCCCCCCCTTGCTATGTGCCTATCTTCAGATTGACATCAAAACGTTCCGAAGGGTGGAACCGACGAGCATCGTTCAGGGGACGCATATATACGCGCAGCCACATCCCGTCTCAGGAATCCTCGCGCGTCCTCCTGATGGGACATGGCACTTGGCAGACTGCCACAGAGTTGAGCTTGCGCAGCTTCATACGCGCCTCTACCAGACAGTCTGAGAGAACATTCAGCTCGTCCGCCCCGCCAGGCTGGCAGCGAAAAGGGCCCCCCACCTGGCGGTTGGAGGGGCAGCTGCCCCTCCTGCCCCCCCCCCCCCCCCCCCCCTTGTCTGGCGCCGGCCCCTGATAACAGCACGATTATGATGGGTGAGTTTTGGCAAAGCCGGGGATATCTTGATGTTTTTTTTAGACATAATTTTCCACTCTTTATAGATACTTTTTACGGTCGTTTTTTCACTCCGCACCCTGGCTTCAAAGTAATCCTAGGACCTGCAGCAGAGGAAAGAGAGCCGGAGGGGAGTCAGACCGTATCCGTCCTCACCACGTGAAAACTCCACCGGGATGTCTGCAGAGGGAGGGGAGGTCAGACCGTCCCGTCTCCAGCATATGAAACTCCACGGGTTGTCTGCAGAGGGTAGGGGGACAGGGTCAAGCTGGAGGTCAGACCCGTGCCCGTCTCCAGCACGTGAAACTACCACCGGGCATGTCCAGCAGGGGGAGTGGAAGGGAGGGGAAGTAGCAGCGCTAAACTATAGACGTTATGTACAGTGCAGTGCAGGAATGTTTTGACCAGTCCAAGCTGGCAAGGTTCCGATACTATAGTGGCCAACTTTATACCTAGATGGCGCGCAGTCCGGAGGGGTCCAGATTCGACGAGGGTTGCGGGCGTACTTCAGTGCAGGATGAGGGCCATTGTTTTACTAACGCACCTGACATGCGGAAACGGCGCGCAGGCCGCCTGGCCTTCATACCTCGAAGACTCAGGTGGAGTGGGGATAAAGTAACTGGCCTGCTCGCGCCTGTCCACAGCCCACCCAGCGCTGAACGGTGTCGAACCCAGTCTTTGGAAGTGATTGCGTAATGCGACTTGGGATTCGAGTCATGAACGGGCGGGAAACTCAATGTGGACGGAAACGGAACCGTGAACGGGACTGGAACGGGACTGGAACAGGGGACTGGGAACGGGAACTGGACGTGGAACGAGACGGGAACGAGACGGGAACTGAGAGTCGGGGAAACGAGACGGGAACGAGACGGGAACGGGACGGGAAACGGGGACAGGAACGGGACAGGGACAGGAACGGAACGGGACAGGAACGGAACGGGACGGTGAGACGGGAATGGGACGGGAACGGAACGGAATCGGAACGGAATGGAACTGAGAACGGGAAACGGGGACGGAACTGGACGGAACGGGACAGGAACGGGGACGGGAACGGGAAAAGGAACGGGAACGGAACGTGGAACGGAACGGGAAACGTAAACGGGAACTTAACTGGGTAACGTAACGGGAGACGTAACGGGTAACAAAAAAAACGGGGAACGTGAACGGGAAATGAATGGGAACGGGAACGTGAACGGAACGGGGAACGGGAACGAACAGAACGGGGAACAGGAACGGAACGGGAACGAGACGGGACGGAACAGGAACGGGACAGGAACGGAACGGGAAACGGGACAGGAGCGGGAACTGGAACTGGAACGGGGAACTGAACGGGTAACTGGACGGGAACGAGACGGGAACGGGACCTGGAACAGACGGGAACGGGACCAGGAAACAGGAACAGGGACAGGTAACGGAAACGGGACAGGAACGGAGACTGGGGACAGGAACGGAACGGGAACGTGAAGGAACGGAACGGAACGGAGGAACGAATGGGACGTGGAAACGCAATGTGGACTGGGATACGGGAACGGAACGAGGAACAGAGATCGGAAGCAAATGGGACAGAACGGGAACGGGAACGGAACGGGAACAGGACGGGACGGGAGTGAACGGGAAACGTGGACGGGACGGGGACGGGGACCGGGACGGGGACGGGTGACGGGGGGAGACGGGGACGGGGACGGGGACGGGGAGGGTTTGAAAACGGGAGACGGAGGAGCGGAACGGGCATGATCTGCTTAGGCTATTGCACTGTCGAACTCGGTTACCTCGCATTGCGGTAGCAAGCGGGCCACACCTTGTTGTACTTATGAATAATAATTATAAGTCAAATGTTTATAAATATAAATATGTTGTGGGGGATTATTGGTCGAAATTTATTGCGCTACACATCTTGCATGTTTTGTATCGTTTAAATATACTCAGTGTTTACTACATGTATTATGCATACATGCTATACTATATATGCTAATAGTATGCTACATTTCTTATTGGGTATTATGCTACATGTATTACATCAAACCGAACATTTGTCCTGCAAATTAGTGTCTTATTTCCAAGCTATATCTGTCTAGCTAGGTGCCGAGTACTGACGTTAATCCTGAAAACCGTCTAGAAAACAATGATTTTGAGAGCGATTCACTTGATCGCTGTGCACGTGCCAGCGGTGCTGTCGACTCAACAGTGTATACGCCGCCCGCCGATCATATTCCGCTACACATATGTGTTTGTCTCGTGTCCGTGCGACTCATGGTTGCCGAAATCATTGGACCGGGGATTGCAACGATGTTTTGTAAGTAGTGCCGCTTGTTGCGGATGCACGACGTTTTCCTGCTAAACAATGGAAGAAATCGCCCTGTTTATCAACGCGGCGGCCACGCGTTCATAATTTGAATGTGATGCAGTGGCATGCTCAGGATTTGGAAACATGAAGGGACAATAAATTAGGCGATACCTCCCACATGTTTTGCCTTCCCTGACACTGCCTTTGCCACACATATAATTGTCTTCCTCGCAGATGATTTTGAATAACATCGTCCGATTCAAATACCATATGAGGCACCAAACACTAATTGGTATGCTATCTCCCCCACAATGCCCCCCCAAAATCCGCCCATGGGAATCGTCTTTGGGAAACCCCCACAAATTAGGCAAAATCACACGTGTACAATAGATAAGCTTAGAATGTTCACCGAGTTTGAAGTTTCTCTATCCTTCAGATTTCGGTCTCATGCCATTGACTCAATATGCCCTCCGCCTCAATTTAGTCCCTGGGGGGCGCCTTCGCGAAATAAAACAAAATAGATACAAAATTGGCAACATGTCCTGCGAAAAGTGTCATCAAAAGGACCTTGAAAGTTTGAAGCTTGCAGGAGCTACAACATTTAACACCGCGCACTGCAGGGGGGGGGGATTCCCCCCCCCCTCCAGGTTTTTCGCAGATAGCGAAAAAACGGCGGCGCGCAGCGCCCGCCGGGTTTGAGCACTACCAGTTAGGGACATCAATTGCGCAACACTTTGAAGAAAAAAAAAGCACCGAGGTCATCCTCAGTTCAGGTCACCAGACAGGTCAAGGTTGACCCCAACTCCAAAATTGTTTGGCAGTTGTGCCAAAGCCAAGTTTCTCGCCGATCAGTTCGAACTACAGGATGTCATGAGGGCATAGTACTTACAATTCATATATCTCGGAATTTTGACATCAAGTGACCCTAAGGTCAGGTCAATTCTGTGTAACCTCCCCATAATAAGTCCAGTGGGTAAATATACAAATTGCATTCCTATTTCAAGTATATGCATGATATTAGTATAATTACTTCTGGAACATGTATTATTAGGATATTCTTGGATTATCTAAGGTGTAAGTTTTGTTCAGTGACCCATATGGGGTAATTTGAGGTCATCCTGAGGGTCACCAACACTTTTTTAGTCAATAACTCACGACATAATGAAGATAGAAGTAAAGCAGACAGCAATGTGTTTATCTCGTACGAGACACGTCTTCCCATGTGTGCAACATGCCATACTTGTCACCACTTGAGATAACACAATGTGGCGTAAACCGGTTTCCGATTATCTTTATTAAAGAACATAATGACCTTTGATTTTGTTAGCAAACAATTTCTTAGGCTGTTTTCTGTTATGGTTTTAAAATCTTTATTAAAATTTAAGGATTAAAATCAAATATTCCCCAAAATTCAAGAGTTGTAAGTTTGTAAAACAATACAAAACAAGTACCATTGTCTTACTTCAATGAAGGACATCGACAAATTTCGTCCTTCCCTTTCATTGTTTACATCGAGTGCGCATTTTGGAGGCTTTGTGACGTTTCCGATCAACTGGATCCGTGAAGCCATCCGTGAAGCATCCTTGATGCATGACATGTAACTATCAGATATAAGTCATGAATAACACAACATGCAAACTATACCAACTCGAATGAAATAAGGGCGGAATTATTTGAACCCCAGGCAAGCACTATTCGCAAATGCA
>JAXIVJ010005344.1:42500-74737 GCA_036785665.1 Chirona hameri | reverse complement strand
AGCTCTCTTAGACTGGCACAGGGCCCTCTTAGGTCTGACAATGGCCATCTTAGGCAAGCGTAAGGCCCTATCAGACCGGATGGTGGTCATCTCTGGTCGACCGATGATCCTCTCAAAGAAGTGGAGGGTCCTCTCTTAGGGACTTAGGGCTTTCTTAGGCCGGAAAGCCCCCCGGGACGATTGAGGGTCCTTTCTGACAAACACACGGACCTCTCAGACAGGCATGACAAAGGTCATTTCAGAACGACACGTAACCTAAGGCTCCAAGGCCTGGCAAATACCGTCTCAAACCAACTGAGGCCCCTTTCAAACCGCCGGGCTCTTTCCGGCCTAGACAATGGCCCTCTTAGACCAGCCTGGTGCCCGTTCAGGCCTGTCAAGAGCACTCGAGCCGACCGATCGCCCCCTCAAGTCGACCGAGAGCCCCTTAAGGCCGACAGAAGAGCCCCACAGGCACACTAGGGACCCCTACAGGCCGACCGAGGGCCGCTCAGGCCGACTAAGGGCTCCTCAGACCGATTGAGGGCCCCTCAGACCGACCGAGGGCCTCCTCAAGCTGACCGAAGGCCCCTCAGGCCGAAACAGGACCTCCTCAAGCTGACTGAAGGCACCTCAGGCCGAAAAAGGCATCCTCAAGTCGACCAAGGGCTCCTCAAGCTGACCGAGGACCCTTCATAACTACTGAGAGCCCCTAAGCCCTAAGGCCGTCAGGGAACCTCCTCAGACAAACCGAGGGCCCCTTCAGGCCGCCCAAGAGCCCCTCAGGCTGACCAAGGACCGCTCAGACCGAAAAGCCCCTTCATGCTGGCCGAGGTCCCCTCAGGCCGAACGAGAGCCACTCAGGCCGACCGAGGGTTCCTCAGGCCCACTGTGGGCCCCCTCAAGCTGACCGATGACCCCTCAGGCCAAACAAGAGCTATTCAGGCCAACCGAGGGTCGCTCAGGCCCACTCAGGGCTCCTTCACACCGACCGAGGTTCCCTCAGGCATATCGAGGGCCAGTCAGGCTGACCGATGGGCTCTCAGTCCAAAGACTCCTTCAAGCCGACCCATTGGCCCTGAGGCCGAACAAGGACTACTCATGCCGACTAAGGGCCCTTGAAGCTGACCGAGGTTCACTCAAGGCGACCGAGGGCCCCTCATACCGACTGAGTTACCCTCGAGGCCAACCGAGGGCCCCTCAGGCCGACCCCCTCAAACCGCCTGAAGCCCCTCAGGCCGATCGAGGCCCATCAGTCCGACTGAGGCCCCCTCAGGCTGACAAAGGACCCCTCAGGCCGACAAAGAGCCCCTTGGGCCCAACAAAAGTTCCTCGGGCTACCCAAGCTGGCCGGGATTCCCTTAAGCCGATCGAGAGCCCCTAAAGTCGACCGAGGGCCCGTCAGGCTGACCGAGTTTCCATCCAGGCCGACTGAGCCCCTCTGCAGGCCGACAGAGGCCCCTCAGGCCGACAAAGGATCCCTGAGGCCCACTCAGGCCGGCAGGGTAACCACCAGGCCGAACAATTGCTCTTCAGGCCGACTGGGACCCCCTCAGGCGGACGAAGAACTCCCTCAAGTCGACGGAGTGCCCCCTCAGGCCGACCGAGCTCCCTCCAGGGCCAACGAGGCCCGCTCAGGCTGACCAAGGGCTCCTCAGGTCAACCAAGGACCCCTCAGGCCGACCTCGGTTAACCTCCTGGAAGAGCCATGGCACCCTGGGCCCCACTGGTCACGATGGCCCGATGTCCTTTAATGGATCGATCCCCTCGATGTTGCTCCGTATCAAACGTATTCTTTTAGCACGGACGTTGGATATTTATGATATTTCAATACCAGGGAGCCAAACAGGTTGCATTAACTATGAGGCCTGTTCCAGGTAAACAATACATTTACAACAAATTCTATTGAACACCATTTAAATAGAGCACTCCGTTGGCTAATTGTTTATGCTCCCCCTCCGCTATTTGCTAACCTGAACGCTTGAAACTTGTATCTACGGACTTGTTAGCACTTAGCAGAAGGCTTGCTAACAACTGATCCATTATATCATAATCGAAAAAGTAGTCGGAGATGGAATCACAATGCACATATACTTCTAAGATGGAATACTCCTAAGATGTAATCACATCTTGATGTAATTAAATACGCATAATTCAAAACAGAACAATCTGTACGAGAAGTCCTTTACATTTTGGAAGGGCCCACATTAAAAAAACATTGGGGGGGGGGGGGCTCAGCTTAGTATTGGGAGGGGTGGGGGGGGGGGCTCCCAAAGATATATAAAGTTCCGCCCCTGTTTGGGAAGCAAATCTCGGAAAAGTCCCACAATCGCAAGAACAGCAACATCGGATTTCGCTTCCATATGCATGTGTGTTGGATTAAAACAACAACATTTCTAAAACAAGTTGGCTAGGTTTTCTTTTTTTATCAAAAGATGCGCTAGTTTTGGAAGATTTCAGGAGTTTGCGGAACCATTGTCCCTTTAGCCCCTCCCTTGGATCCGCTAGTGATATTCTTTGTTCCATCCGGTAGATGCACAAATCCATAGGAGCACATCAGGCAGGTAGGTAGCAGCACCTGACCTGACTACATCTAAAAGGTGGCAGCACCATAGCAGGGACAGGTACTACATACATATGTTACAGGCAATATGAAAACTGAGGCAGTTTGCAAACTGCCTGGCTCAATTCAGGTAGTTTCGAAACTGCCCGGCAGTATGAAAGCTGCCTAGGCAGTTTGCAAACTGCTTGACGATGCACGACTCCAGCCTCTGCGCGGTCACGTGACGAGCCCAGCTTGGTGCTGCCGGTGATCTGGCTGTATCTACGAATGGTGATGCATTATTCTTGCAAGCCGCACTCCTGTAAGTCGAACATAGTCGATCTTAACAATGCACTCATGACTTAACAGATGTCTACGCGAATGTCTTAAATATATCAAATATCCACTTGTGTTTGAGGATGAGACAGTAGGAAGACGGCGAGTAGATGGATGAAATTGTCACACAATCTAGGTGACATTTCAACGACGTGCAGTGTCAATAAACGGAGTCGGTAGGGTGTATAATGAACTGGACGGGAACGGGACGGGAACGGGGACGGGGGAACGGGGACGGGGGAACGGGGACGGGGGAACGGGGACGGGGGAACGGGGACGGGGGAACGGGGACGGGGGAACGGGGACGGGGGAACGGAAACGGGAACGGGGGAACGGGGACGGGGGAAATGGGGGGAACGGGACGGGAACGGGACGGGAACGGGACGGGAACGGGACGGGAACGGGACGGGAACGGGACGGGAACGGGACGGGAACGGGACGGGAACGGGACGGGAACGGGACGGGAACGGGACGGGACGGTACGGGGACGGGAACAGGAACGGGACGGAAACGGGACGGAAACGGGACGGAAACGGGACGGAAACGGGACGGAAACGGGACGGAAACGGGACGGAAACGGGACGGAAACGGGACGGAAACGGGACGGGACGGGAACGGAACGGAACGGGACGGGAACGGGACGGGAACGGGACGGGACGGGATGGGACGGGACGGGACGCGACGGGACGGGACGGGACGGGAACGGGACGGGAACGGGACGGGAACGGGACGGGAACGGGACGGGAACGGGACGGGAACGGGACGGGAACGGGACGGGAACGGGACGGGAACGGGACGGGAACGGGACGGGAACGGGACGGGAACGGGAACGGGACGGGAACGGGACGGGAACGGGACGGGAACGGGACGGGAACGGGACGGGAACGGGAGACGGGTGCGGAACGGGAACGGAACGAGCATGATCAGCTAAGCTATACACTATCGAACTTGGTTACCTTCGCATTACGGTAACAAGCGAGCCACACTTTTCTCCTTCTAATTGAGGTTGTTGGAAAACTTCATCCATATTATCATTTATGTGCAGCCCTAAGGATATTAACATGAAAGTAGTGCAGCATACGCAGATTGTGCTGAACAGTGCAGCGAACGCAAATTGCGCTCACGGTGCGCCTAATTCATGATTTTTCAAAGTTTATGAAGAGAGCTGACTGTTGAGAAGCGTTTAACTTTCTGGCGCTGTCACACGGATGCATCATGCCAATGGAGGATCATTTTTTTCATTGTGAAAAATGTCTATATACCTAACGAAAAGAATACCACATAATTTAGAGTCAGTTACACTTCGTCAGGTTACACTTCGGTGAGTCACTGTTGCATGTCGCTACGCCTCATGCAACAGTGACGTCACCTTTGTTTTCCGTCACCGATCGGTTTTCAAGTGACTCCGACTCTGACCTCACCGGAGTCGACTCCGACTCTGACTGATACTCCGAAATCAAATCCTAGCCGTAATTAGCTGACGATATTTGCAACGGGCACAATAAGTGACCACCGGAAGAGAAGTTTTCCCGTTTCAAAATTGGTTCGCATTTAGTGGAAAATATCGTAGCTAAATGAGATGGATAGACAATGTCTGACTATAACTTTCAATCTTAAAATCCCAGAAGTCCAAAAATATCATGTCAGGTCTTGACAACCCTACCATCAACATGAATATGAACACGCTCAGTTGAGGGGAGGGGGGACTTTTGTGTCCCCTTCCCACATGTTTTTCGTGAATAAATCAAAAACAAAGCAGGTCGGAGTTTTTTTGCGCGACATTAACACCAACTCATTAGCGGATCGTTCCACGCAAAACGAAAAAAATCGGTCGATAAATTGAGTTATATGGATTTGCAGTCCAAGATGGCGGCCAGAATCGAGGTCGGCAAAGCGATATCTTCGGAACCAATTATTGGATCGGGATAATTCAAACTCTATTTGGTAGCCTATGTCAATGTTCATCCCCGGAAACAAGTTTGGACACATTGCTGCTGACCTGTGACGTCACAGAGGTCAAATTAAACAAATGTGACATTTGGCCAGATTTGACCTTCGTGACCTCGTTTGACCTTGAATATATTTACCTAAGGTAACACAAATTTCCGAAAATGTAGATCATTATAGCACCTATCTACTCGGTAAGTTTGATCGTTCTAGCTCTCATAATTTAGAAGATCTTAGGGTGTGTGTGGGGGGGGGGGGGCACTAAAATGCCCCCTCCATTGTGTGTTAGTGTCACACTCCTCTCCACTGCGCGTGTTAGGCAATAATTGAATGTTATCGTTAATGACCGGACAATGTTTGACACGCCTGAACAAGCTACACGTATTTTTCAATCGGATTTTTTGTTTGTACCAAATTATGAATAATATAGATTCCTTGTGATCGTTGCTTAACTTCTTCCGGGTGGCATTTTGGATCTGCATCCGACACACTAGGTTCTACTTTAGCCACCGTGGTGCGCAGCGCATGATTAAAAACCATTGAATTGCAAGGAAATCGAAGCAAATAAAGTCGAAGAGGCATGCATGGTTGTTTTCGCTATCGGTGGTTCACAACAATACACCTGAAACCATTTG
The DNA here is from genome assembly GCA_036785665.1 of Chirona hameri. Taxonomy (NCBI): domain Eukaryota; kingdom Metazoa; phylum Arthropoda; class Thecostraca; order Balanomorpha; family Balanidae; genus Chirona; species Chirona hameri. The sequence continues at coordinate 69,298 of JAXIVJ010005344.1, read as the reverse complement.
CTAATTGATCGGCGGAGTGCACGAGCGATAACACATAAACAATGCTATTTTGAACGATAATTGCCGCACGGATCCCTATGCTTCCATAATAGGAAATGCTCCTGTAATTATAATGCATTCAGAAAGTAGTCGCATAGGATACAAATGGTCCTCGCCAAGGCATAGTCTTGTATCTGCAATAACAGTACTGGCTTCTGCAATGATGCAATTTTCAGATAGCATCGAAGGAAATGACATGGCGTTGTTATTGCCTTGTTGTAATGTAATTTGTATTGATTGGATTCACAAAATAATGGTTATAATTTTTTTTTGCGGCATTTGAGCACATTGTCCTATCTCTGTGTTTGTCGATTTTAGCCGATTAACCACAACGTTTGTAACGGGCCGACATCAAAAGTTGGATAGGTATTTTCCGTTGTCATTTCTTGAAACGTATGTATTTGACTGTCCGAGAGCAAGCTGTATTATTCTGGTAATTTGGGTTCATTTTCACAGTTACTATTTAACATTCCAACATTCTAACTGGTAGCATTATTATTTCTTATATTCTAGCATCCCAAGATTCTGACATTTTAACATCACCACTCCTGCAACCGATCCGGTTGTATGGGACGGCAAAACTTGGACGGAAAACTCTCGCAGTAATGCGTGGCGTTGTTTGTTTTGCTATTAAATAGATTGGATGTGCTTGAATGACCAAGCAATACCATACTAGATGGAATCGCCCACAATTTTCAAATGCGGAAAATATTCAGCGTAACTGACACAGCATCCAACCAAAAGAGCGAAACATTCCTGGCGGCACCCAACAAGATGGAAAACTGACTGATGCTCTCGTAAATGTCATATTGCCTAGGCAGTTTTGAAACTGCCTAGGCAGTTTGCAAACTGCCTGACACTATCGCAAATGTCATATTCCCTAGGCAGTTTCGAAACTGCCTGGGCCGGCCAGGCAGTTTGCAAGCTGCCTGAGTTTTCATATTGCTTGTAACACATGTTATACACCACTAAATCATGACAGTCCGAGTCTCGCGTAGTTGGCTATGCCATTTGGGGAGAAATTCACCACGATGTGTTGTCCCGGGCTTGGTGACATTTGAGTATGACTGGCTTGAACATGCTCTGATGAAAATATACATATATTTCAAAACTAAGACTTCGAACTAAGACTTCTATACCAAAACCTGTTAAACTTTTCACAAACTTTTCAGAATCTCTCAGCGCAATAATCCTTCGTGAAAACGGCTAATGACTAACATATGAGCGAAACATAATACATCAGTATAATAATTGTAAAATAATGAAGCTGAGTAAAAATAATAAATAAAACACGCACACGGCGAAGGTCGTACGTCAATTTCGAATCGACGCGACGGGAGAAGGGGGAGGGGGTCGGGTACCAACCATCAAGATCTCCACTCCAAAGCTACGCAAGATAGCGGCAAACGATGTTTTTCTTATTTTAATTTGATGGCATGCTTTAGCGATGCTTTTTGTATTTCACAGACCGTACATTTGTATTTTTACTTACGTATTTTGCTCCCACAGGTGGGGCAAAAATTGATCACTGGGGAGCAGCTAGCTGTTGCGGGGGGGGGGGGGGCATTTACCCCCCCCCCCCCAGCTAACATGTTATCCGAGGCTCTGCTTCTGGCTAGTATTCTAAGTACCGTGGCTACACTGACAGACATCGGAGACTCTTGAGAGTTCTCAGAGACCATACTGTCCCCCCCCCCCCCCAGCTAACATGTTATCCGAGGCTCTGCTTCTGGCTAGTATTCTAAGTACCGTGGCTACACTGACAGACATCGGAGACTCTTGAGAGTTCTCAGAGACCATACAGGGGTCGATTTAGTATCTGCAGAGAGCCACATTTTACGAGAACTTTCGAGGGGGTCTTTTGGTCTCAAGATTATCTTTTTTTGTCAAGGTTCTCAGCGTGAACTATTTAGTCTTGCTTGAGAATGCCTGAAAAACGTCTCGGCGCCGGCCGGGATTGAACAGGGGACCCTTCACATGTTAAGCGAGCGCTCTACCAATGAGCTACAGCGCGGCTTATACCAGAACAAGCAAAAAGACGGTACCAACCAAGGCAATTGCTGGGTGAGGTTGATACTTACCGACTTTCCGTGTATTAATATTGTTTGGTTAACAAATGATGGTATGAAAGTAATATTTACAAATCACAACGATCGAAAAAATAATAGTTATTCGGTATTTGCTTTAATAAAAGTCGGTTTCCGTCGTTGCGATTACAGAGACACCTGCAGTGCTATGGTGGCGCCATCTGCATGGAATGAATTCAATTTCAGGATTCTTTCAGGAGATCATCCACTGTTCTCAACAGGTGACTGCTAAAGCATCCCGAGGGTTCGATCCTCGATCGCGACAGACTTTTCTAATTCGTTGACTGCCTGATGGTCTCAGAGACATACAATTGTCAGCTGGAGACATATTTACTCTCAACAACCAACGCGGAGACCATGTAGATGTATCAGGCGAGACCATCCACTGAAAGGTCTCGAAATGGATACCGTGCAGGTTTCTCAGGGAAGAGCATTCAGCAAAAGTTCTCAAAAGTGTTTCTGAGTGTAAGACTATACTCGCCTAACTAGGTACTAAAGTCGTTGGGTATGGGAGAAAAACATGGAAGTTGACTCGATTTAATTAATTAATTGCAAGTCTGCTTACTCTATCATCTGGGGGATGGTAGAAAGAGATAAACATTAGTCATTAGGTACGAAGCGTTTTAATAAGGAAAGGGAAGGGAAACGTCGAAAATGCCTTACGTAACATATGGACATTCCCCGAGCTGTGTTGTATGAATCGCATGACCTCAGGTACTTCGAAGCGTTCATTGGAGCTCCACCTCACAGTCATTCGCCCACGATCTCCTACTTTCCATCACCAGGGACCGCCTCTCACGGCTCCTCGGCATCTGGTGACTAAGCGCCTGTACTCTGCAGGCCCAAGTGTAGGTCAGGCAGATCGTAATCACCCGGACACTGGGTACGTACTACGCTGGGGTCACCAGGGGTCAGCAGTTAGCACTATCTCATAGCGTGGTCTGCTCGTAACACCGGTGTTTATGGCTTACTGAAAACTCCCCCGCCGTTGAAGCGATTGGTTGCAGAGTATACAACGGACGAGTCTCGATGTGTTTATACGATGGACGAGTCTCGATGTGATGGATTTTATCACTTTCGGTCGGGTGGGATGGCGTCTGGAAATACTATAAATTCTAGAGATTTTGGCGCATAGGTTTAATATAAACATAAATGCAAATACAATACTTCAGGTAGGTAGAAACGTTTTCATTCATGATAGTGGTCAGTGGATAGCAACCAGCGAACTTTTCTGAAATTGCTAAAATATCAAGATATTCTTGATTTTAAGATGTGTGCGGCAGTATGCGAAATTTTGGTGCAAAATACTAAGGCCAAGACAAACGCAAATTAGAGAATGTCTCAGTTGATATAAGAGTTCTCAATCAACAGTTGAGGTAACCATGTTTGTTCGACACAAACTTGGATATTTTAGATTACTTACTGATGCACTTATAAGGTCAAGTTGGAGTTTTATTTAAATAAATAACGGCAAAAATTAAAAGAAATATTAACAAATAACAAGTTCATTTTGCACATCATCAACAGGCACTTTAGCTAAAATTCTTGGAGTATCTTTTCCAGACTTAACTAATTAGAGCATCATTTCCTGTTAATAGCACTACGCATACCGACACACGCACGCCCGCACGCACGCACGCACACACGCACACGCACACAAACACACACACACACACACACACACACACACACACACACACACACACACACATACACACACACACACACACACACACACACACACACACACACACACACACACACACACACACACACACACACACACACACCAATGCGCATTGTGGAGCCTTCTACTGGCAAAATAACAATACGGCACCTGACACCTATCGCGTCGATGGTCAGACCCCAGCGCTGCAAGTCGCGTGAAACTCCTAATTGTCGTTATCGCCCCAGGAGGCCCTCAAGAGGCCCTCAGGAGGCCCATCATTAGGTTCCTCGGAGCTCATTAAGACGAAGGCAGCGTCGGCCGGGTGACGTGTAATGACGGCAAACGGCGCCGACTCCGACTGTGCAGCGTAGCTGGGAAGGAGCTGCGCGTGGGAGCTGCCAGACGCCCGTCAGCCGTCGCTGTCATCGCAGCTGGTGCTGTCGCAGCCGCCGCCACTGCCGCCGCCGCAGCAATTGCCACCACCACCACCACCAGCGGTTGCCACCTTGGTCGCGGATACGGCCCGAGGAAAAGCAGCCGCAGAAGCTATTCTGGTGACCTCTGTGACCTCAGTGACCTCTGAGCAGTGTTCACCGAACAACAACAACAGCCGGTACAGCGTCGCAGCATCATCAACAGGCAAGCTTCTGACTGTGGGTTTGTGTGAATCCTACAGGTCAAGGGTGCGGCTGACCCCAACCGTGGTTACTGGTTAGTTACACTTTGATCGCATCCATGGGTTCTATTTGGACGCCTATCGTGGGCTCATTTGGATCCTTTCCGTGGGTTCAGCTTTTCAATTACTTTTTTTTAAATAAATACAATTATACGATATATTTTCTACAAATAATCGATCGAAGAAATGTGAATGCCTAAAATATAGTTATTTTCTATTTCGATGCCATATCACTTTTCCATTCGAGTTCGATTCATCAGCTCATGATGACCCAGAACGACCTAAATTATATTCGCTGTTTGAGGGAATCTCACAGGACTGGATTCCACTACACCTCCCTGAACACTGAACAGATCCTCGCCAGCCGGGCTGCTGTGGCAGGACACCTCCCTGAACAGATCCTCGCCAGCCGGGATGCTGTGCGAGGACACTTCCCTGAACAGATCCTCACCAGCCGGGCTGCTGTGGAAGGACACCTCCCTGAACAGATCCTCGCCAGCCGGGCTGCTGTGGGAGGACACCTCTCTGAACAGATCCTCGCCAGCCGGGCTGCTGTGGAAGAACACCTACATGAATAGATCCTCACCAGCCGGGCTGCTGTGGGAGGACACCTCCCTGAACAGATCCTCGCCAGCCGGGCTGCTGTGGGAGACACCTCCCTGAACAGATCCTCGCCAGCCGGGCTGCTGTGGGAGACACCTCCCTGAAAAGATCCTCGCCAGCCGGACTGCTGTGGGAGACACCTCCCTGAACAGATCCTCACCAGCCGGGCTGCTGTGGGAGGACACCTCCCTGAACAGATCCTCACCAGCCGGGATGCTGTGGGAGGACACCTCCCTGAACAGATCCTCGCCAGCCGGGCTGCTGTGGGAGGACACCTCCCTGAACAGATCCTCACCAGCCGGGCTGCTGTGGGAGGACACTTCCCTTAACAGATCCTCGCCAGCCGGGCTGCTGTGAGAGGACACATTTCTGAACAGATCCTTCGGGTTACTGTGGGAGGACACTTCCCTGAACAGATCCTCGCCAGCCGGGCTGCTGTGGGAGGACACATTTCTGAACAGATCCTTCAGGCTACTGTGGGAGGACACCTCCCTGAACAGATTATCGCCAGCCGGGCTACTGTGGGAGGACACCTCCCTGAACAGATCCTCGCCAGCCAGGCTGCTGTGGGAGACACCTCCCTGAACAGATCCTCGCCAGCCGAGCTGCTGTGGGAGGACACATTTCTGAACAGATCCTTCGGGCTACTGTGGGAGGACACCTCCCTGAACAGATTATCGCCAGCTGGGCTGCTGTGGGAGGACACCTCCCTGAACAGATCCTCGCCAGCCAGGCTGCTGTGGGAGACACCTCCCTGAACAGATCCTCGCCAGCCGAGCTGCTGTGGGAGGACACCTCCCTGAACAGATCCTCCGGGCTCCTGTGTGAGGTAGTGTTGGCTCACGGTCGATGATTGGCCACAAACTCTGCTGCAGTGCAGCGGGAGTGGACCATCTTTTGATGGTACCACGCCAGCAGTTTCAGTAATGACAGAGTACACAAACTGCTCGCTCAGAGTACACAGTGACGCTGCCGCTGGTATGTCGACGTTACACAGCACGGACGTAACTTATTTAATTGTTGGTGGAATACAGTGTGCTGGTCAGTTGGTTCCGCGGTACTTCTTCATGTTAGAGAGGCTGAAGATGGGAAAACATCCCTGCACAATCCTCAATGCTCTAAATATGTTCACCTCCCTGAGACTAGCAAACGCCATGATAATGATATACCTTTGAAAGAAGTAAGATGTAATTTGATTAGATGTAACTGGTAAAATGTAATTTTAATATTTGTTGATTTTTAAGAAATACAATTTATAGAAACAATTGACAATACAATTTGTTACGTTAGCTCTTGAAATGTGAATAAATGAAATGGTTCCCACCCAAGGTACATACGTGAGGAAAACTCTAATCCATCGCATTCCAAATAACGAACAAAGTACAGACCACATGGGAATGCAGCGACAAAGTTGTCTTTTCATGTGATGAGCTTCATTAAAGCCAGCGCTTTAATTTTTCACATCGGCATCGTCTTACACTTTCGATGGTTACAGTGTCTGCAGAAAATATGTTGTTTGTCTTCAGTCATAATTAAGGCCTCTCAATACTGAGGCGAAGAACACTGGCTTACTTGGAGGCCTTTCATATGTATATTACATCACGTTTAAGATGTTTGGGAAGTTGGCAACTGTGTTCCGACATGATACCTACATGGAAGAAGGTTGGTTTATCCAAGGTAGTACGTAACGCAAGACCAAACGAACAACTCTTATTAGTTTATTTCGTGTTTTTATTGGGGGCGGGAGATGGTTCGTTTTCTGGAGTAAATGTGATAAAACCGGTTTCTGGTTTCTGGAATCTGTGCACAAAATATGACATCTCTGAAAAGCCTGTAAAGCCGGCTTTTCAATTGGGGAAAATGTACCATTGCACGCATGATTAAACATCAATGTCTGTAATTCTCAAGACTCTAACAACATACACGTAAATGCTAACAAGCTTCATACTGCTTATTCACTGCACATACAAACACACAGTGCTTTTCATTCTTATAATTTAATTTAAGCATTTAATTTGCATATACCTTCTAGTCCTGACCACAATCTGCAGTTTGTGCTCGCTGTAATTTTCAAACACCCCATTCGCGCTCCATTTCAATGCGACCTGGAATCCATTATCGTGTGTCGATGATATTCCTCTCGACTGATGGGCTAAAGGTCGGTTAGGTCACAGAGAGGGTGGAGTTCACTCCACCCTCTCTGTTAGAGGGCGGCTTTGTCAGCCTCTTAAGCTCAGGCTCCACTGTGCACTTTTTCGTGATGCGCTTTTGCGATATATCGTGTTGTCATGTCGGTTTCACACTTTTTATCTTTCTAGCTTTTGCACTTTATCGTTTCCTCGCTCGATTTGTATATTTGTGCATTGCATTCAACTTCATTACATTAACGTCTATTTTTCACATTTTTTTTTCGTCGCGGTATTGTGATCCAAGATAGGTTTATCGTCCATCAAACCCGCAACACATTGCAATTTTGACCTTGTCTCACCCTTCCTCAACTATACTGCTTATTTTCCACGACGGTGCCTGTCGCAGTGGTAGCCGAGTGGTTCAACAAGCTAAAGGTGTCCACTGGGACTTGATACACTGACGAATAAAGACAAACACATGACAATAAGCGACTCGGTCCCAAGAGGATATATCGTTTGACCCATAACAAAACAACTTGACAGGTAGACATGACTATTAGCCGTTTTCACGAAGGATTATTGCGCTGAAAAGTTTCTGAAAGATTCTGGAAGTTTTGAAAAACTAAACAACTTTTACATGCATATTTGGCTAGAAATGTCCCTAATAATTTTGTGATATGTTGGTAAGAATAAAATATGTTGAAAAAATTGTGGTTTGGTGGTAATAAGCAAGATATGCATTGATATAATCTTTCTGAAAGTTTCAGGAAGATTCAGGAAGTTTCAGGAAGATTCTATCGATACTGATTACCACCAAACCGCAATTTTGTCAACATATTTTATTCTTACCAACATATTACAAAATTATGAGGGACATTTCTAGCCAAAAATAGCATGTAGAAGTTGTTTAGTTTTTCAAAACTTCCAGAATCTTTCAGAAACTTTTCAGCGCAATAATCCTACGTGAAAACGGCTATTGACTAACTGATGACTCAATACTAAAACTGAGACAAATAACAATTAGCAACTTGGTCTCGCGAGGATATGTTGCTTGACCGGCATACCATAATAAGGAAAAAAAAACAACACTGATGTCAAGATACTATTATGAGCTCAAATCTGTGAGCCGTGTGAGCCGTTTCAAAGGCAATCAGACCTTCATACTTCTACTTCTTTAAAGACGCTGATCAAAATAGTTTAATTATCCAAAGATTACGGGATCGATTTTCACCATATCACATTTTTCTCTAATAAAAGACGAGATGAACAACAAACATGGATGTAATTTCCCAGAACAACTTCATACAAAACGTCAACAATCGTTGTTCCGCTGCGCACCAAGTTCAATTTAATATGTATCAATAGCCGTTTTCACGAAGAATTATTGTGCGAAACTTTTTTCAAACATTTTAAAATGTTTTGAAAAGTTTCAACGACCCATTCGGACTTAACTACACAACTTTTACATGCGATTTTTTGCTTGAAATGTCCCTCGGAATTTTGTAATATGTTGGTAAGAATATAATATGTTGACAAAATTGCGGTTTGGTGGTAATTAGCAAGATAAGTATTGATAGGTCAGTTGTGATGGCAGATCTCCACCGACTGAAACTTTTCCAAACTTCAGAATGATTCAGAAACATTCTGTGGCGTGTGACGCTAGCGGACGCAATGGACTCGCCCAATCCAGCCCAATCCGGCGGCCGGCCTGTGCGGCTTGGCTCTGTCCATGTGCGTGCGGCACGCGGGTCGGAAGCGGCGGCGAATCGATGCTGGCACATCACTGCGCATGCGCAGACCGACCTGTGATCCATTACGCTGCCAGATTTAGTAACTAGTATGACGGTATGCTAAACTGAACGAATGGACTCTAGACACATATGCTCTTTAAACACGGCCAATTTTGTATCATAAATTTGTTATGAGCTCAATACATGTTTCCATAACTATTGAATAGTGATCAGTGGTGTCCCCAGGATTTACTCCAGGAGGGGGAATTTTTTGTTCATGGGGGCATAAAGTACCCCCACCAAAAAACTCACCGGATTTGGCCCACTATATTTTTAAAAGGGCATATTTTCCACGTACATACCTTCATGGGGGGGGGGGCAATTGCACCGTTTGCTCCCCCCCTTGTGTACGCCTATGATAGTGATAATTTGGTGGTAATTAGCAAGATAATATCGCCTAAATCAGTAATTTATTTCTTGGAATGCATAATATACTAAGACTTGTATACCAAAACTTTTAAAACTTTTCAGAAATGTTTCAGAATCTTTTGAGCGCAATAATCCTTCGTGAAAATGGCCAATATATGATAATGGTAAATTACCTGTTGTGTGTACGGTAGAGCTCAGTGAGATTCCAACAATCATACGAATATGTAGGCATCGTAAGCGATGTCGCACTCCACTGATGATTTGCACGCTGGCTACACAGCTATTTAACCGGGCTTCAATTTGTTCCTCCCCAAACAACCACTTGCTTTTCCACAGCTCATTGAATAGATATCAGTAAAACGCAGATCACTTTTAAGCTCACCAGTTTCTTTTCACTTGTGACTTGAACTTAGCATTCATGAAATCAAGTTGAAACCGCTTGAAACACAGCCACAAATCACTTAACCCTATTCCCTGCGAGCGGCCACAATTACTTTAACCTGCGGGCGGGGGGGGGGGTATATTCTGCCCCCCCAGAGATCTCGAGAACCGCTCTCTCTTTTTGGACCCTGATTTTTTTTTAATGGGGCCAGGGGGCAAAACATACGAAAACTTTGGGTGTTCTTTGAAAGGTCATTGCGGCCATGTGGTTTGACCGATTTTCATGCCCCAAACGTTTTTAAGCTTCAAATGTACTGGTCTTCAATATGTCAACTGGTCTTCAATATATAAAACGACAAATATAAAAATAAAAATTCATAGGCGTATTCAGGGGATGTAAAATGGGGGGGGGGGGATTTACAAAAAACAAAACAATATGTGCTGTTCGTGATTGTTTGGGACGATATGAACGTCACATGTGGGTATTATATGCTGACATTTGTTAAATTTAATACATTACGCATAGGCGGATCCAGGAAAACAACGTGTGGGGCACCAGGAGCGTAGCGATTTTATCATCTTACTAATTTGAAGTTGGACATAATTTGAGGGAGGGTATCGCCTCCCATTTTTTTTGTACCTGAGTGCGCCTCTGCCCAAAAAATATGTACAATCCCAGTATCTATGATGTATATTGCATTGTAATTGTTTCTGACGCATGTATTGCACTGCAAACCACGAAGGAAGTATGCGCCGCAAAACCGCATTCGTAACACCTTCCCCAAAACAGGAGTCTGGCACCACCTCTGCTGTACCGATTTTTTTCTCTCAAAATTTTGACACAACACGCGCCATTCAATTTTGGGAAAAGTCACAAAGTTTCAGGACGCTAGGCTTAACGGTTCATAAGCGGCAAGTGAAAAAAACACCGGGGGGGGGGGGGTCAGAATGTGCCCCCCGCAGGGAATAGGGTTAAAGGGATTATACGTGTTTTTTCCCAGAATAATTGAGTTACATAGTAAAACGTACTTACAAAGGTGGTAGAAGTCCCAAGGTAGCCACAATTGTCTGGAAATGACCGCTTCTGCACGTAAGGACATTTCAAAGTGCGCGGTGATGCTACCGCGTACTTTCTGCAGGACCGGCTGAAGCAGAGCCAGTCATCTCTTTTATGCTAATAAAAACACCTCACTTATGGCATATTTCCGATAAAATAAGCAATATTTGAAAAATAAACTTGTTTTGTTCCAACGACAGCAGCAGTTACCTAGTTTTTCCCATAAAAATCGATATTTTTCATGAATTTTCATGCCGATACGCCACCACCAAATTCTCAACGCTGAAGGCCAGAGATAAGAAAACCACAAAACCTGAACGAACAGGGTGTAGTAATAAAGAATCCCGTAAGTTTTGAATTGCATAGTCATTTTGTGATCCAGTGTAGGACTTGTAGATAATTCAAAACTCTAAAATTGTTTGCTGCAGATTCTAAGATAAAAGCGGTGGACACTGGCCAGTAATGCCGATCAAGTACTCGTTATCTGATACAAGTCTCGAAAAACGCCAAAGTTTTAATGCTGATAATTGCTGAAATAATGGACTAAATGAGAATTGAGGTCCCTGTTATATGTCTTAAACGTGTTTACAGCTCATACAATTGCAAAAGAGTGCATTTCCTTTCAGGACGGAAACCCGTATAATCCCTTTAAAAGGTGGCATGATGAGCACATCGAACTACAAAAGTGCAAAAACTTTAAACTGATGAAACCTATTCTTCTTTTCATCCTTTCTCATTGTTCGTTTGTGTATCGATTCTGCGTTTTCTAGTTACACTTTTGCGATTTTGCGTTTCGATTTTGGGGTTTACCGTACCGATAATGCACTTTTTCCTTTCTTCACGTTCTCATTTCGTTCAGTGGAGCCTGCACTGTATATTAACACGAAGTTAACATTCTTATGAACGTGATAAAACGCAAAGATGACCTGATTAAACGCAAAATGAAGCGATAAATTGCAAAAGCGTGCAGCGGAGCCCGGCGGTTAGAACGCATCCGACCAATCAGCTAACGAGTCGCACCCAAGTTTGAATGGACTAGTTGCAGGTTGTTCGGTGAATACTTGCAAAACAATAATACAAATGTGTTGATGAACGTGATACACGCCATCCTGCATACAAATCAATTTTTCGCTGGATATTTGTATGTTAAAGTTTATAATTGATAAAGCACTTGATGTTGTGATGTCAGATGGCAACAGTGAACCGCCGACCACCGGAAAAGCAGGGCGTTTCTCGGCGTTTCCCCTGGCAAATAAAATGGTGAATAATTTTGCTCTGATTACACCAAACTGCTCCGAAATTCGTGGATATTTGTTGAGAGGGACGGTCGTTTACGGCTGCCGCTTAACCGCAGCGGCACTGTTCAGTCATAGGGAGCAAGTGGCGTAATAAGAGATGGAATAAGAGATGTGGCGTAATAAGAGATGGAAAAGTCAATATACCTAATCATGCATCGTCACGCATAGAATACCTAATATCGAAATGGATGTTATGGTATGTCTGGGGGCAATAAATTCCCTGCACAACGGCCGACCGACAATAATAACGCTACAAGTCGATGCAAGGATCTTGCCGTATTTTGAGTTTCGGAAGAGGGGAAGATGACATCGTCCAAAAGGGCACGGTCTGATCTCATACACAGCTCCATGGACAAAGAACTATGGTGGCGCGGCTGACGCGCAGAGCTCACACAGATATCACAATAGTTTGTAGATTTGAACTAATATTTTTATATAATTTATGATTTAACAATCTTTCTGAACATGACTTGAACGTAGCTTGATACCTAATGCGCAGATTCTGTCCCAAGTAGGTACATGACAGGAATTAATTTGTTTTTAGTCACCCATTTACCCAGGTTATACACCCTCCAAACACTGCATATTCTAAGGATATTCGGTAGCATTTTCATAGTTTATAATGGAAGCGTATGCAAATATCCACATTAAACGCATCGTTTCCAGGGTGCATTGAACGTCACCCCAGTTTATCTCAATGTATATACATATCATTTTTTTTACAGATGCAGATGTTGTGTATAAATATATGTATTAGGACCCTCCATAGTATGGATTGTATAGTATCCACGTCATTACACAAATGAAGTACACCAATATAAAAGTACAAAATACAGCATCAGATGATGATAAAAATACAGATGATAAAACACAGCGGCAAAAGAGTGGCAACACAGACCGACCCCGGCCGCTGACATCGGCCGCAACCATATCCCGGTATATAGATGCAGCATGTAGATAGGCTATCGCCTAGCCTCTGGTGTTAGGACGTGCCAGGCACTCGCGGCTCGGTACATGAAGCTGCGCTTTGCGAATTCCGTCCGCACGCGGGGCAGCTCGAGCTGGCCGCCTTCACTGGCGCGCGTGTGGCGGGTGGACACGTCGGCACGCCTTACCACCCGACCGCGCAGCGGTTCTGAGGCGCTGGGGGCAGTGATGAGGTGGCGCACAGCGGCAATGTCACGTTCGTTGATCATGTCATCAACATTAGGCCACCCGAGCTCCCGTAATGACGGGGTGACATGATCGCGCCGGCCGAGGCCAGTCACAATGCGGACGCCGAAGTTGATCGCACTTTTGCACGCGCTGCCTCTGTGCAGCGGTACAGTTTCCCCACACCGTTACGTATGTGAGGGAAGACGAGAGCCTCGACCAGCAGACGTCTGACGCATTTTGGCAGCTTATGACGGATTCGCGGGAGACCTACCAGCACACAATAGCAACGCTGAACGACCGACGAGACGTGGCGGTTCCATGACAGGTGTGGGTCGATGACAACACCCAGTACCTTGACGCTTTGTGAAGGAGACATTTCGTCGTTGCTAAAATAAACAGAGAAGTCGGCAGTGACGTTTTGACGTCGAGATCTGAGGATGATCATCTCCGTTTTAGCCGGATTGATTTTTAGACGGTTCTGTGTGAACCACTTCATAGCTATAAGGAGAGAGCTCTCAATACGAGTTTTTAGGGCCTGAAAGTTTGATGGAAAGTCAGCATCAAGGAACTGAGTGTCGTCATCGTACATCACGATCCTTCCGTGTGGGAGGTGCTGTGGCAGATCGTTGGTGAAAATGAGGGAGAGCACAGATCCTAAGATGGATCCCTGGACCACCCCGTGAGTCACGTCCAGTGCGCACGATCCACCCCGCACGGTCTGGGTACGCCCCCGCAGCCAGGCTGAGAACCACTCGCGTTGGACACCATACCATTCCAACTTGTCCAGGAGACGGCCGTGCTCGACGCTGTCAAAGGCCTTGGCGTTTCAGCTGTGACAAGTGATGTCATCATGCATCTGTCGATGTTGTCAGTTGCGAAAATGACAGCGTCGAGCAGGGCCGCCTCCGCGGACAGGCCCGGCCTGAAACTGTACTGCTGCGGGCATAGTACATGGCGGGAGGTGAGGTACGACATAAACTGGGTACAGACCACCCGCTCGCATAGTTTCGCCACGACAGGGAGGACTGATATCGGACAGTAGTTATTGGGGTCAGAAGTGTCCCTCTTTTTGTGGAGAGCGGTAATGGTGGCAGCCTTCCACGGCTCGGGCAATACACAATTAGTGATGCAATAGTTAACAAGCCTCAGCAAATGCGGACCCACCACTGCAAATGTACTTCGTAACATCTGAACGGTGATACCGTCAGGACCACAGGCGCGGGACGTACCCATGCACTTTAGCGCAGCTGAGAGTTCCGGTAGGGTGGCAGGATACGGCGAGAACGACCCGGCACACACGCGGGGAGGCCGGGGCGACAGCGGTTCGCCAGCGTCGCTCTCCGCTAGTGTGTGCGCCACGCCGGAGCCGACTGACGTGAAGAAGTGATTCAGTCGGTCTGGCCACTCAGGATCCGCCGGCACTGTACTGGTTGTCCTCGGCTGAGCCTTCCGATATGAGACCAGAAACTGCCTGATGTTCTTCCAGGTCTTCGGACGGGGGTGCTTGAAAGAAGAGTAGAAGGCAGCGCTCGCGCGGTTGATGACCATCTTCACGGCGTTCCGACTATCCCGAAACTCCCTCTCGGTGGCATCGCACGGGATGAGGTCCCTGTCGGCGCGTGCATGGTCACGAGCTGCCATGGCCTCTCGCACTGTGTCGTCATCAAGCCATGGACACGGTTTGTGCTTCACTTTGATGGTCCGCATTGGCATGTGTTGGTTGATGATGGGATCCCATACTGTGAGGAAGCTGTTCCACATGTCGCTGATGGAGTCAGCTTCGTAGACCTGTGTCCAGTCTGCTTGGAGGAGGTCGAGGCAGAGGGCGTCCTTGTTGACGTGCCGCGTGGACCGCACGGTGACGATGTCGGGACCGCAACGTGTCTTGACATCGGTGACGGCCACAGTGATGAGATCGTGGTCGCTGATGTTGCACGGCGTCACTCGGGCGGCTGATGTCAGGTCTGGTCGATTTGTTGTCAGGTGGTCGATCAGCGATGGGCTCGGCCCAGGACGAGTCGGCCCCGTGATCAGCTGCCTTAGCGATAAATCGCTAAGCTGCTGCATGTATGACGATACACCTGGCTTCTCAGGATGAAGAAGGTCGAAGTTTAGGTCTCCTTTTCAGAATCCATAGGGTTCTAAAGTTCGTCGTGCCAAAAATAAGAATTATATGAGTACTACACTTACCACCCGTAAGGTACTTTGTCTGATTTTGAGGTACTTCGTTTACACCTCGGGTACTAAGACAAGTGTCCTGTTATGCCGCCTGGGTACTTGGCCAAGTATCATAATGGTCACCCCCTATGTGTACTTCGTCTAGTATCCAAGCCCACTTAGAAGCCTTTGGGTACTAGAAGTTTTAGTACCCTATAGGTGCGCGTGCCAAATATGAGAGCTCCTGGGGTAGTAGCATTGCAAAGTACTT
Organism: Chirona hameri; assembly: GCA_036785665.1. Lineage (NCBI taxonomy): Eukaryota > Metazoa > Arthropoda > Thecostraca > Balanomorpha > Balanidae > Chirona > Chirona hameri. The sequence goes on along the minus strand of JAXIVJ010005344.1, from coordinate 53,617 downwards.
CAGGTAGTACCAAACATATTCGATGAAGGTACTTCGGGAAGTTTGAGAGGACAAAATCCGGTATTTTCACTTTAAAAGTAAAAACATGCGAGTTTAAAAGCACTCACGGCACGGGATTGAACTAAATGGCTGCCACAATGGAAAGGTTACACAATGCAGGTATTATACAATTTCGCGCTGATCATGTTGGACCTAAAAATGAAACTACTCCAGATGAGACCGGTTTGCGCTTATGCTATATACTCATCGTGAAATGAAAAACAAACAGTCACTAAATGACATGAATTTCAAACTAGACGTCCACGACTGATGCGAATTCCTGAACCGGTCCGATATCCGAGTGGCAATCCGTTCGTTGAGGCATTTCGCATATCTTCAGTAAAAAACAACAACTTTACATTGATAATATATTATCCAAAAAAATCACAAGATTTGCACCGAACATATAAGGAAGCAGAAACATGAGCCATACAAAGTGTACCTTAATGTCGTCGACAGCGTCTCGATTTTCCCCGTTCCACGAATCCCTGCCTCCTGGCGGGCAGCGTCTCAGGATCGTTTCTGGTGGTACCGTAGAGATGTCTGCAACAGCAAACCGGAGTTTATTGCTTTAATTGTTGAATTGATGATCACAACACATCAAAATGTCTTCATAAGCGATATTCAAACATTTCTGATATGCTCGCATCACTCCACCATGCACCAGTGCACCTTTCCTAAAACACTTCGTCACCAGCGAACGCAACACCACCACGACCACGCGGTAACTGATCAAAACTGGCTGCCTCAGTGCCTCACGCGCATGCTCGGCCGCGGCCAATGACAACTTAGTGACAACTTAAAAAAGCCCTCCCCCAGTGACTCGCGGGTTAATAGTCACAATACACAAATATCGAACTTTCAAAGCTTATCGCTCAAATAATTTAAGAATCACCTACAAAATAAAAGAAGCGTTACATTTTACGATTACCTAAATACAATACGTATGTATAATTGTATCAGGGTCAGCATTATACAGGAGCAATGCAGCAGAAAGTTGAACAATCATACTAGGTATATAGTTTTGTGTCAATATTTTAAGTCGGTCATAGGCTCGAGTTCTTGAACTAAACGTGTCTGGCTTTACCAGAAAACAGGTCGGGCTGCAAACAAATATTGATCAATGCAATATTTACTCTCAAATTCTGATCTAAATACGCGCGTGTCCCCAGTGCGGCGATCCCAACGAAGGGATGGTGGCCCGGCTGGAGCTGGCACCGAACGCCTCAGGGGTCCATCAGCTGGTACATACGTCAGCGGAAGCAGAGGAGCTCCATCAGCTGGGACACTGGCCCAGTTTAAACACTGCTATCGACCCGCTGGTCATCGCCACATTTCACGTGAGTAGGCGTAGTGCGTCGTCAGTAGGCGCAGTGCGTCGTCAGTAGGCGCAGTGCGTCGTCAGTAGGCGTAGTGCGTCGTCAGTAGGCGCAGTGCGTCGTCAGTAGGCGCAGTGCGTCGTCGGTAGGCGCAGTGCGTCGTCAGTAGGCGCAGTGCGTCGTCAGTAGGCGCAGTGCGTCATCAGTAGGCGCAGTGCGTCGTCAGTAGGCACAGTGCGTCGTCAGTAGGCGCAGTGCGTCGTCAGTAGGCGCAGTGCGTCGTCAGTAGGCGTAGTGCGTCGTCAGTAGGCGCAGTGCGTCGTCAGTAGGCGCAGTGCGTCGTCGGTAGGCGCAGTGCGTCGTCAGTAGGCGCAGTGCTTCGTCAGTAGGCGTATTGCGTCGTCAGTAGGCGCAGTGCGTCGTCATTTTTTCTGGAATAAGAATGCCTGTTGTTGCGTAATCCAAATGTTTTAGAAAACCCTGACCAGCTGCCAACAAGGTTAAATGACATCAATTGAGGCACTAAAATAGTGCGCCTTTCGAACAATAATTCTGTTGTTTTCTTACATGTGTTATCCCATTCAGCCAACAGCAATGAAACTGTAAAAAAAAACTGTAAATGATTATCTGCGATTATCTTGCATAAGACCCTGATGGTTGTGTCAATATTGCGGACGGTTATGAAAATAACATGGCTTCCCGAAAGTCTAAGTATTGCTAGTATTAGCTAAGACCATTCAATCTTCACGTCCCCTGGTTTAAATGAACCCTGCGTGCGCCCCCCCCCCCCCCCGTCCTCCCGGCAGAATCCTCCCTACACGATCGTGGATCCGAAGAACCCGCAGAATGTGACCGGCTACCTGGTCGACCTGATGTCCATCCTCTCCGAGAAGGTCGGCTTCTCCATGGTCTACGACGTCAACAACACCGTGGGCGACTTCGGCGTGCGGCGGCCGGATGGATCCTTCACAGGACTGGTCGGCGTGCTGGTCAGCAAGGTCAGACACTGGAGGACATCGGACAGGACAGATGGACAGAGCCAGGGGGCGTTAAGGTGGTCGACGGCAAGGACGGGCAGTAGGGAAGATAGTCAAGACCGGGGCAGCCGGACTAGCAGGCAGACAACAGGGTAGGAGAGGACATGGTTGGGCTCTAGGCGAAAGGGAATCACTAAATCAGTTCAGAATGATGGGATGCAAATGAAGAGGTTCTTATGCAAACCTGATGCAAATCTTATGCAATTTTTGTAAATAATTTCAAATTTATTTTATGACGTGTTTATCATTTTTGTATTATGATGTGCGAAAAAAAACTCAGAAACACTATACAATTCCTTAACAATCTCAGATCATCGACATTTTAAAACTTTCCATACAGAGTAATGCACGCTACCTTTAGAAATTCAGAGTGACATGTCTCCTGAATTTTGCATCAAAAGACTTCAGCGCCTTACGTGTCTGTCTCTATGTTCAGAAGGCGTTCGTGGGTCTTTCTGTCCGTGTTCAAAAGGCACCATAGTTCTTTCTGCCCCGTCTTCAGAAGGCGCACGTAGGTCTGGCGGCCATGTCGTGGCGTGGCGACCGGCAGATGGTGGTCGATTTCGTCGGCAAGGTTCCCGTGGCCGTGGAAGAGCTCAAGTTCTTCGTGCCGGGCCGGCCGAAGGCCAGCATGGACGAGATGCAGGCACTGCTCACACCGCTCGACACAAACGTCTGGATCTGTCTGCGTTAGTATACGATGTCAGGAGCCCCGGTTTATACCGAGCCTCGAGAGTTTGTGCTAGCGATAGGCGACACACATGTCGTCCTTCTCTGTTGGAGGAAGGTTCATTTGCGATTTCATGGAAAACTCATCTGCCATTCGTTGCACGTGGAGGCTATTCCAAAGCGCTGAAATCTAAAATCTGAACTATGGATGCCGTTTGTTAATGCTCTACCAAATTCGGATTGGATTGGATCTCGATCGATCAGTCAATCTCATACTCTGCTCTTTTGGTACCAACTTTGAACGCCTTGAAGCAACATCATTCACCGGATGACCGAACACAATGCACAACTGCACTCCAACGTGCACGACATCCTCACTCCGGCCCCAGGACTAACTCGCCTTCCAATTATCGTCCCTGCCCGCCTCCTTCCCAGTGTGCAGTATGTTGGTGGCGGCCATCTTGCTGCGGGTCACAGTGCATGTGACCAGACCCCGTGACCCCGAGGATGTGCACACGTTCGGAGCGGTATCCAGCCTGCTACACGTCTTCGGCTGCGTCGTCCAACAGGTTTGTCCCTCCCGCCAGTGAGTTGTCCTGTCTGGGTGACTGGCGCCGAGGACATTCTTGATAATACAAGCATTTCATAAATTAGGTTAGCATACAAATTATAGACTGATACGTTTGCGCGGGGTACGTATTGAATGGCAGTAAGACGTCTCGGGTAAGTAGGATGCTAGTATCTTACCGAAAACAAAACATTTGCTTTATTATTGCAAGATCGTTTCCAAGTGTGCATAACATACACAATAATCGATGTTTAATCTGCTGCTCATTCGGAACACCTGACATATCAATGAACATCAAAATGGTCTAGTCATCGCTTGTGGCATTCATCAGTGTTGTCCGTATGTTCTTGGTCGAGCTAGCGCCTGTACGTGCTCATGTACCACAGAGCTGGCGAGCATCTCCAATCCCAATCACATGGTACTATGACTGCTGATTGCGACTTTGCTTTGTAACTGCGAATTTGCTCTGTAACTGCGACTTTGCTCTGTACCTGCAGAGCTGGGCGACCACGCCGAGTCGTATCTCTCCGCGTCTGGTCACGCTGGCAGCGCGCGTGCTCGGCATCCTGATCCACGTGCAGTACACGGCCGTGCTGGTGTCGGTGATGACCGTGCTCCAGGTGAAGACCGAGGTGACGTCAGTGGTCGAGTTCGTCGCCAAGGAGGACTGGTCGCTCCTCATCCAGCCGGGAATCGCCTACATTGGGGACTGGAAGGTACGCAGGACGGCTGACAGCTGTGAACTTGAAAGTCGCCTTTTGAGCAGAGTACGAACGCGATGGAATAGCAGTTAGTGTTCTACATAGTGTTGAACTAAGCTATCGTGACGTAATTGGCGCAATGGATACATATTTATTACGCGTTTATTCATTGATAGCAATTCTGATAACATTTCTAAGAATCAGATTTACGCAAAGTAGTACCTACCGTGGGCACAGTTTCTTTAATATTCATATTCATGTTTTCTTCCACAAATATTTCCGTTGCAGGTTAGAATTTAGAGTAAGTGGTAGGCAACTGAAGACAAATGACTCATACCTGAAAACCTGACACGTACCGTCTTCTATGCGTGTTCCATCCGCACCATGTCATATGCTCGCAGGCGAGTAAGGAGTCTGCACTGCGAACCCTGCACAACCGTTTGGAGGAGAACCATCGGATCAAGATCTTCAGCATGGAGAACGCTGGCCAGATGTTCGACCAGAAGACCGTCACCTGCTTCGATCGACATCAGGCGAGTGTTCTAGCCTTAGATGCCCAGCAGTTTGTGTTGTATTTCATCGCTTCCTGTTCGGTTCGGTGTTCGCCGTTTACGGAAAGTGGTTTGGCATCACATACTTCCTTTCACAATATGAACAACACGTTGAGAGATTGTAGATTGTGCGCAAAGCAACACTAGGCACACATACTCAACTACACCCCCAAGTCCTCCACACCTACGATGTTTCCTTCCACAGGCGTTCAGTCTGCTGGGAGCGCGGGCATGCGACCTGGTGCCTCTGCCTATCCAGCCGCCACTCAACCAGCAAACGCCACACAACGGAGCCAGAAATAAGGACCCAGGCTTCCTGATCATGCAGAAGAACATGAAGATCAAACAGGAGATCGACCGAGTGTTAGTAATGACGACGTAGCGGTAGGCGTTTCTTCAATCCCAGGGGATCTTCTGAGGAGGTTGTAACCTGGAACTACATATCCAGGAGTGTCATTAAGGGAGTCACCTATTAAAGGGAATAGTGAACCTTTTAATCTTTTAACTGAGATATCCAGATTGTCGAGAGTACTGAGAAATCTTAAAATCTGAAATTTTCCCTTCCAAAACGACCTAGTTGCTGAGTTTCAACTCAAAATCGCTGGGTATATTTGGTTATATTTTAAAGTGACAAATCTTGTGACGTTTCGCAAACGTCATTAGTATTCCCACTGCACTTCGTTTTCGCTAATTGAACCGACCGCCACCGAAACGCATCATGTGTTCATAAGCTATAAATATTATTGGCCATAACTTTGCTAATTTTCCTTGGATTTCCAATTGAAAATAATGCCTACACTCGTCTTGAAAATGCACATCTTTTGATGGGTGGTTCGTATCTGTAACTGCAATGTTCGCTGCAGTAGAAGCACATCCATAATGTATACCCCTATTATACACGTGACTTCAGGTTTTGAGTAAATAACTTGGTTAATTTTGAACCGATTTCCAATTGAAAGTTACCAGAAGATGCTTCGTGAAAATACGCATGTTTTGTGTGGTGGCTGGTCGCGTTACCTGAAATGTATCGATAAAATTGTGTCAATGTTTGTTATTGCATTACGCTGTCTTGCGCCAAGTTTGTGATGAGCTATACATATTATTGGCCGTAACTTTGTCAATTTTTATTTGATTTCCAATGGAAAATAATACCGACATTCGTCTTGAAAAGGCACACCTTTTGATGGGTGGCTCGTACCGGTAGCTGCAATATTCTCCGCAATAGAAGCACATGCACCTGTAACTGCGATATATTAGGGATACATTCTGCATGTGGTTGCAGTTTTAAGTAATTACCTCTGTCAATTGTGAACGGATTTCCAATTGAAAATTACCAATAGATGCTTCGTGGTAAGCCGTATTTGTTGATTGGTGGCTGGTCGGCGTTCATGCAATATATCGATTAAATTTTGACAACGTTTGTTTTTTGTTTATGATGAATTGACGCTTAGCTCGAAGCATAGGCTATAACTTTGCCAATTTTTATCGGATTTCCAATTAACAATAATGTCGACACTCGTCTTGGAAAGGCACACCTTGTTATGGGTGGCTCGTACTGGTAGCTGCAATATTAACTGCACATCCACACATTTATTTACATCCACCATACACACCGATGAACACACATTTAAACATTTTTTTTGGGTAGGTATATCACATTTATTTATGCACATGAACATTATGGGTATGTGTTCACGCAACACCAGTCTAACTCTACTCATGCAAGGCACATTTACATTCATGTACACATTCACACATGTTCAATTGCGACCGATATACTCGCGAGTCGCGACCCAGCGAACGAGGTTGTTAGTGTTGCTTACTATTCTGATTCCAGGATAGACTTTTGCCGATATGACGTCACAACTCGTTTTGGTGACGCAGGATTACTGTGACGTCATAGGTATTAATATCAATATTTGTTTATTCAAATTATGACAAATTGGTACTTTTTCGCAATAAGGAATGCCAGAACCGTAATCAGGACACTCTTTTATATCATTCCACATACTTTTCCCAAGGTGCACTATTCCCTTTAAAGGAAATCGTTCACCTTCAACATGGGTTTTTAACTGAAATAGCAGTTTTGTAGCCCTTGTTGAGAAATCCCTATCTGCAACTGTTCTTGTCTGAAAAGACTCTCCAGCCGAAGATATTTGACTTTTTGGCGAAGAAATGCGGCGCATATATGATATACCGTACCATCTGAAAGTGCCAGCCCTGCATGGAGCATGCGCAGACCAATAACGCACACCGTAAACTTAATAATTTATGACATTCTGTCCTGAATTGGCGCGATGTAGGACCATTTTTGAAAAGAAAAAAAAGAAACTGTATTAAAAAATATAATAAAATCCTGTTCTGATAAATTTTCCGAAGGTGAACTATTTCCTTTAACCCGCGCCGTGCCGAGGGGGGGAGCGTTTAGACACCCCCTCTAAGGTTTTTCAAAGATAGCGAAAAAACGGCGGCGCGCAGCGCCGCCGTTTTTAGCTTAGCTGTTGGGACATCAATTACCCACAAAGTATCACATTTTATGTTTCGGGTCATGTCAGGTCAGGTCACCAGGCCAGGTCACGTGACCCCACCTTCACAAAATGTTTCTGGTCATACCACAGCCACAGTTTTTGGCCGATCGATTTCGTACTTACAGGATTTCATAAGGGCAATAGTACCTACAATTCGGTCATCCTGATTTGTTTTCTATCGGTGACCTAAGGTCGGATCAATTTCGTGACCTCCTCATTAAAAGCCAATGGGGGAAATAATACAATGCTTCCTATTCTGAGAATACGACTGATATCAGCCCTATTCCTTCTGGATCATGTTATAATAGGCCATTCTTGAAGTTCCAGGTGCAAATTTTGTTCAGGGATCCCTAGAGGGTCAGATGAGATCATTCGAGGTCACCAACACATTTTTGCCAATAACTCTGGACAAATTTAAGATAGAGACGTGAAACTGACACCAATGTGTTTGTCTCGTCAAGATACGTCCCCCAATGTGCAACATGACCTAATTAGGTCACCACTTGACCTTTACCTGAGGTCAAATTTATAAGTTAACCTAACCTAATCATCATGCATATAATGCGAAGTGCCTAGACGAGACAAACACGATGGCGTCAAAATCATTACCCTATCTTTATTAGGTAAAAAGACATGATTTTTCTTGCTAAAAAATTGCCTTTTTGACATTTGATGACCTATGGAGCCTAAACTATTCACCTGAGCTTAAATCTGAGGACATTATGGCGATTGCATTTTTCAAGAGCTTTCCATTGCTTTTCCCCGTTTGTTCCTAGCTATCATGGTTTCTGCGATATCTGTTTTTTTTTAGAGCGAAGTCCCAAAACTTGAAAATCTGACCCTTGATGACCTCGGCACGGCGAAGGTGGCGCCGAGCACCGGCACGGCACGGGTTAAAGCTGCTCCTCAGTTCCGCCCCACGATGCATTGGGTGTGGAAAGTGAAGATGTCCTGAACGTAAGGAAAAAGTAAACTTGGCGCAAAGGCACGTTTGATGATGTGACGGAAGACAGAGGTAAACGACAATGTTGAAATGTATCATTTTCATTGTGATGACTGCTAAGAATCCGGTAGTCATCGCTCCGAAGGTCTGCATAAGAGCATGAATCACAATCTGTTTAGGCGACAACTCATTTATCAGTCATATTTTAAGTGTGTGGCCTAAGTGTTCGTCGACACCTATTCGAGCTTCAGCAACTCGTGCACCAGTCGATGATTTGGTTACGCGTTTCAGAATGCTGGTCATGTACCAGAGTGGGACGCTGAACAGGCTGTTCAGCCGCTGGTTCTGGAACACTACAAACACGGAGTGCGCCACTTCTGCCAGTCTACGGCCTCTGGCCTTCCATGACCTCAGCGCCATCGTCTACATGATCCCAGCCGGTACGGCACCGGATTTCGCTTGGCCTTTTCTACGTCATGATCATGGCGGTAGTTCAGTTACAGGTTATGTCAGGCGACTTCAGGCAGTACTGTTCTTCCCGTTCTTCCACGACCTCAGTGTCATAAAGGTCGCGAGGTTATGAGGTCCCTCCACGACCAAAGGCCGTAGAAGCACCGCGTTAGTTGCAGCGCCCTAAAACCCCAATCCACCACCACCACCACCACCACCACTTCAGCGCTTCATCTTCATGATCAAGCTTCTGTGGCCGCTGTCCTTCCAGAAATTCCAACTTAGATTTCCAGATAATAAAACAGTTTTTTTAATTTTCAAATTGGATGTCACTTGTTACAGCAGGTTATGCAGGTTATGTGTTTTACGCTGACATTTTGTAATTGTGAAATGTTGCAGGGGTTGTGCTCAGCTTCGTGGTGCTACTGCTAGAGCACCTCTCGGTCTACTGCACCGAGAGCACGGACATCTACTACAACCACGAGGAGGAGGATCTGCCCATCAAGCACGAGCTCCGGAGGATGTGATGAGCATCTGGAAGGACAGCTCACTGGTTGCAGGCCACTGGAAAGAGCAGCTCATGTAACGCGAAGAGAGGCCAATTACAGGAGAAAATGAGCGTTTTGTGTGGTGTTGTCGAATTTAAACGTTTATGCTTATGATGAACAAGTGTGTTGAAAAGGTGAATGTGAAAAGGTGAATATCTATTGCACATGTACTTAGAGAGATTTAGGCAGAGATCAAATGCAATTCATGTCTGCGATATCTGTGCAACTACTGTGGTGATTCAATTTTCATGTTTTGTAGATAATTATTCAATTTCAGGTTACACAGATAAAAGAGCATTGATCTTATTACATGTTATCCGGAATGGACTTTAAATGGACTGACATAATGGACTGGAGGCGGATGTTCTAGTCTTTATCACGTACTATATGTATACTCATAGGAAAGGAACAGAAAGGCACTACCGGTTGGCTCCACGTCCCCACCCACCCAATGCTAGCATTATTCACCGGTGACGGCACACTCACACGCGCACACGCGCACACACGCACACGCGCACACGCACACACGCGCACATGCGCACACGCGCACATGCGCACACGCACATACGCACATACGCACATACGCACACACGCCCAAGTGCGGCACAGCTCCGGGCTAGGTGGCCAGTGGTCACCTACGCCCAGATCCTGCAAACAGGGTCACCTTCCCCCACTCGAGGAGCGCGCCGACACGGTCCCCAGAAGGGACGGCCCCTCAACGACCCTACCAGCCCGGCCGCCGCCCGGGAGTCGAGAGACCCACCTCCGACACCACCCTCCCAGCCGGAGCACCCCGAGGCAGAGAGACAGGCAGAGCGCCCCGTTCAGGAGCCATCCCCCGCCCCCTCTGCCGGAACCTCAGTGCTGGCAACAGACGAGGCTTCCACCGACGATAGTGAGACCATGATGCGGACTGTTGCCCGCAAGGTTTCCCAGTCCTCCGCCCAAGCACCCGTGACCTTGGCGAAGTCCACCGCTGGTCGGACCCGCAGGTGCGGTTCCGCCGCCGCTGCGCGCGCAGAATCCTTTTTTGGGGGTGGGGAGGGGAGTGATTCTCGCCCACCCCGTAGTCCAGCCTATAGCTATATGCCGCCACGGGTGGGGAGGAGAACCACTCCCATCCGGGGCGGGGAACCGAATGACTTGTGCCAGTAGCCAGACTCGAACCCGGAACCCTTGGATTCCGAGTCCGACGCTCTACCAACTGAGCCACCCGGCCCCCTTAATCCCCCCGAGACGGACGACCCCACCAACAGTGCGCTACCGCCATCGCTGCGCGCCCAGACACCCAACGAGACAGGCCGTCCGCCTACGCGCCCAAGCCACCGTCCTACCCGCGGCGGCATATGGCTCTAGGCCGGACTACGGGGTGGGCGAGAACCCCTCCCCCCAAAAAAAACAGAATCTTCCCTACCATCCGGCCCCCTCAAAGCCCTCCATCACCAGCCATCCACGGGTACGGCACGGAGCTGTTCCACAGCAATGATGACGTGTCGGATGGAAGCTCCGCCGACACGCCGCCCGCGGACGGGCAGCATGGCAAATGCAACCCACCGACCCAAATCCCACAACCATCCCCAGCTCTCGGCAAACACCGCCGCACCAGGGCCGCAGTGAGGCGCGTTCTGGACAGTACAAAATAATAATGGCCTCCTCCCATTCTGAAGTTGTCCTCCAGTGGAACACTATATCTCTAGTGTCCCACTGGGGGCAATTCAAACATTATATATTGAATAACAATCCGTTAGCAGCCGCCGTTCAGGA
>JAXIVJ010005344.1:0-37500 GCA_036785665.1 Chirona hameri | reverse complement strand
GACGAAGCTGTTCCGGCCAGTAACGGCGCCTTTTCGGCCAGTGATGGCGCCCTTTCGGCCAGTGATGGTTCCCTTCCGGTCAGTGACGGCGCCTCGCCGGCTAGTGACGGTGCCCCTCCGGTAACACCCTCTAGATTTACCTCTAGAAACTGACAACAAAACCTTCAGATTTGAGGTAAAACCTCTAGATTGGCAACCCTGTGATGGCTGATGCTGAAAAAGAAGAAAAACTGTTTTAACCAAGGTCGTATAAGAGAGGTAGAATCATCCGGGGATTTTGGTGCCCCAATCGTTTAACATTAGCGTGACGTCACTGGTCCGACTCGGCTGTGGCCGCACTCGGCTCGGTGCGGTGCGAATATTTAGAACGGGATAGTTGCACATATGGTGCGATCCTATGTGTGACAAGACAAGGGCGTATCCAAGGGGTACCCTGGACACCCACGGATACCCCCTCGCACCCCACCTTGTTTTTCGTTTAAGGGGCCCTTGGCTGGCCCGACGGGCTCTCGGTCGGCCTGGGGTCCTCGGTAGTCGGTCGACTTGAAGAGGGTCCTCTGTCGGTCTGATGGGCCATCTGTCGGTCTGAGGGGCCCTCTGTCGGTCTGAGAGGACCCTCTGTCGGTCTGAGGGTCCCTCTGTCGGTCTCAGGTGCCCTCTGTCGGTATCAGGGGGCCCTCTGTTGGTTTTAGGTGGCCCTCTGTCTGTCTGTCAGTCTTTAGTCACCCTCTGTCGGTCTCAGGGGCCCTCTTCTGGTCTCAGGGGCCCCTCTGTCGGTCGGGAGCACACTGTCGGTTTGAGGGTTCCTCTGTCGGTCTAAGATGCCCTCTGTCGGTCTCATGTGCCCTCTGTCGGTATTAAGGGGCCCTCTGTTGGTATGAGGGGACCTTCTGGTTGTTTGAGGGGCCGTCTGTCGGTCTGAGGGACCCTCTGTCGGTCCCAGGGGCCCTCTGTCGGTCTCAGGGGCCATCTGCTTGTCTCAGGGGGCCCTCTGTCGGTCTGAGGGAGCCCTATGTCGGTGTCAGGGTCTATTGGTCTCTCATAGGGCCCTCTGTCGGTCTCAGGGGGCCCTCTGTCGGCATCAGGTGCCCTCTGTTGGTCTCGGGGGCCCCTCTGTTGGTACCAGGGGCCCCTATGTCGGTATCAGGGGACCCTCTGTCGGTGTTAGGGGACCCTCTGTCAGTCTCAGGGGCCCTCTGTCAGTCTCAGGGGGTCCCTCTGTCGGTCTCAATGGGCCTTTGTCGGTCTCAGGGGCCTCCGCCGATCTCAGGGGGCCCTCTGCTGGTCTCTGGGTCCCTCTGTCTGTCTTAGGGAGCCCTCTGTCGGTCTCAGGGGACCCTCTGTCGGTGTTAGGGGACCCTCTGTCGGTCTCAGGGGCCCTCTGTTGGTCTTTCAGAGGGCCCTCTGTCAGTCTCAGGGGGCCCTCTGTCGGTCTCAATGGGCCTTTGTCGATCTCAGGGGCCTCTGCCGATCTCAGAGGCCCTCTGCTGGTCTCAGAGTCCCTCTGTCTATCTCAGGGAGCCCTCTGTCGGTTTCAGGGGGCACTCTGTTGGTCTTATGGGGCCCTCTGTCGGTATCAGGTGCCCTTTGTCGGTATCAGGGGCCCCACTGTCGGTATCAGGGGACCCCTCTGTCGGTCTTAGGGGACCCTCTGTCGGTGTTAGGGGACTCTCTGTCGGTCTCAGGTGCCCTCTGTCGGTATCAGGTGCCCTTTGTCGGTATCAGGGGCCCCACTGTCGGTATCAGGAGATCCCTCTGTCGGTGTTAGGGGACCCTCTGTCGGTCTCAGGGGACCCTCTGTCGGTGTTAGGGGACCCTCTGTCGGTCTCAGGGGCCCTCTGTTGGTCTCTCAGAGGTCCCTCTGTCAGTCTCAGGGGCCCTCCGGTCTCAAGAGCCCTTTGTCAGTCTCAGGGGCCTCTGTCGGTCTCAGGGGCCCGCTGTGGGTGTCAGGGGAACCTCTGTCGGTCTCAGAAGACCCTCTGTCAGTCTCAGGGCCTCTGTCGGTCTCAGGGGACACTTACCCCGAGCGTCGCCGTCCGCCAACTCAAGACACTGGGATTATGAGTCCCCAGTGGCGGATCCAGGGGGGTCAGGGAGTCATGACCCCCCCCCCCTCCCCCGAACCCCGCCTTGAGCTGTGAAGGACACCACCGCGCCGGGGCGGGCTACCAGTGCCACGACCACGCCGGCGTACCAGTGCCACGACCGCGCCGGCGTACCAGTGCCACGACCACGCCGGCGTACCAGTGCCACGACCGCGCCGGCGCGGCGTGGCAAAATGACAAAATATTTCAAAAGCATAGACTAATACCTAACTTGCTTATCTAACGACGACGACTTCAAATTACGCTTCAAATTGCCGCTCGTCAAGACCGAAAAACAGCCGCGGCGACGGGGCTGCCGGCCGGCCGGCCACGGCTGGAGCAAGAGTGCCAGCGTCTAGTGACGTCATCGCTAATGCTTAGCTGCTCGGCAGCCGACCAATGGGGAATCCCGTGATGACATTCCTGGTTTTAACGGCGAGCGGCGTTAGCGTAGCGGCGGCGTGTTGCTTTGCTTGCTTTCCGTTCCGCTGGCTTGGTGGTCTTGACTATTAGTAAAGTAATCTTGGTCTTGACTACATACCGCTAACGGGAGTGAGGAGTGCGACCTGTGTCCTGTGACCGTCCACTTTAAAAACGATGGACTAGCCACCACCAGCAAAGCAGAGGAAGAAATCCGGTGCGCAGCGTCGGGCGGAAGCGAAAATCGCCCGGGCGATATCAAGTAATCGTCCAATCACCGACTTTTGGAGGTATGGTATTCTAGGAAACATATGCTATGCAGCAATGCAGGAACGTCACGAAAAGTGGGGGGGGGGGGGCAGTGAAGCTGTGATCTTGTTTTGAGAATCACCCCCCCTCCCTGGAAGATTTCTTTGCATATTTGGGCTGTTCTCGTCTTGGCGAACCTTTTGCCATCAAACACTTTTCTCACCAAGCAAAAACAAATATTTTAACCCAAAAAAATGGCCTAAAAGTGAGGGGGCCATGGCTCCCCCGCCCCCCCCCCCCCCCCCCTGTTCCTACGCCTATGAACATATGCACTTATTCCGATAACGAGCTCATGATAACATCAGTATTTTATAATCGGGCAACGATGCATTAAACGTTGCCAATGAACTATGAATCCTGTAGGGATAGGGGGGGGGGGGGGCGGTAGTGGACAGTGGTTGCCAATCCTGATCCCGTAGCTTTCGGATTTTGTTTCCTTGAGCGACGATCTCTGAGCTCGCGTATTCATTTAATAATACAAATATGGGTTGAAATCAGGTCATGATCCATCACAGGTTGACCGAGGTCATCCGATATCCTCCTAAGGAGGTCCAATTTTGCAGATCGTCAGCCCGTCCCTCGATCCCGCCCACGCGGCCCGACCGATCCTGCAGCCCACCTGATCCTGCCCGACCCGTCGGCTTCTCGGCCGCCGTGCAGCGGAGCCCCGCGGAGGAGGCTGAGTGTGATCCGGACTCGCCTGATGAGCTGGGGCCCGGCCCTTCACGGTAAGGGCTGACTTCAAAGCGTCTCGTTAACGAAATATTTACGCTCTTATTTCATAGTCACCGGGTTATATCCAGTGCGGTTCCAACTAGAATAAACCTTACTCCACTCGAGCAGCATTTGAACCTGTGAGGGAATGGAACTCAAACATGACCAAGTCCCTAACTGGCTTACTCTGGGTAACACCAACCAATTTCGAGGCAATGGCACTGGCATGATAATCCTATCTCAGTCTCGCACCTCTGCTATAATCTGAGTTCTGACGTATATTCAATGTCATGCGAGATGAATGCAAGAACACTGGTATGGATGGATGGGATCTGTTGAGATAAACAATATCTGGCTATATTAAACTGGGAAGCGTTTATTGATATGTATATAATTGTATCCCGCACATACACATCCCAGTATTAGTACTACTGAATATTTATTACACCCGAGATGATATAAATACTCACTGTCGTCAATGACAACACATTAACTAATACGTGCAATTATGAGAATGAGAACGGACACAGGACTGGTGGTTACAGAATGAAGGCCAAAGGCGATTGGTGTTGCAACGATTTGAAATGGCGTTCTGTACGGAATAATGCATCTTCCTCGCTTGCGTGCTTTCATGCATACTTGTTCCTGTTTTGTTAAATGGTGGCTCAAGCAAGCATAGACGATACAGCATCCAGTTCCATCTTCTTCATCTTTCGACGCTCGGGTCTCGGCATATGTAATTTCTTCCGTATAAACAGAAACAGGTTGAAAACGACTGTGGTTTCTACTGCAACAATTTTACCCTCCTTCCAGGTCCAGCAGTCTGGGACCTGAAATTGACCTCGATAGACCAGTCGATATTGGTCGTCTGCTGGTGAAGTCCAAGAGTGGTTCTCTCTCCGCGGCCGAAGTCCGCCACTGTCTGACGAACAGATGGACGCCGAAAGAAGACATCGAGTTCCCGTCGTCCACTCATCAAGTAAAAACAAGAAGGGAGAGACGGTGGCGGCGGTGCGACGAGTGCAGAGGGCCCATCTGGTCCGACACAACTGGTTGGCGGTTAGCAACGTTCCTGGGTTCAAGGGAGTCTGGTGTGCCGACTGCGTCCTCTTCCAGGGCACTCTTCACTGTGTCATGGGCGCATTCGTGAGCCGTCCTCTCACGGCTTTCAAGTGCGCTATGGGCAAAGATGGTGCTTACGAGAATCACCGGAACTCGCATACCCACAAGACGTGCCGGGCGAGGGCAGCTGAGTTCCTGAACCGCACCAGAGGGGATGGTGCCACCTCAGATCATGACATCAGACACCAGGTGGACCGGGCAAGAAAGGCGACAGCTGAGGCCGACCGCCAAGCGTTGAGGCCGATCATCGACGTTGTGCTAACGTGCGCACGTCAGAACATCGCTCTGCGCGGGCATCGCGATGATGGCCGGCTGGAGGAGCAGGAACCAGAAGTAAGCGACGGGAACTTCCGCAGCTTGATTCGCCTGCTGCTTCGTCACGGGGATAATGTTCTGAGAGAGCATATTGAAAGGACGCCGGCGAACGCCACCTAGCTGTCCAAGACCGTACAAAACGACATCCTGGAGTGTGCTGCAGCAGTGATTCGTGACAACATTCGCCGCACCGTTGACCAGCACTTCTACAGCATCCTCGCCGACGAGACGACCGACCGAGCCGGGCGGGAGCAGCTCGTAATCGTCGTCCGATACGCCACGCAGCAAGATGGGAGCTGGTGTGTTAAGGAAGATCCTGTGCGTGTCGTGGACCTCCTGTCGGAGATCAGGCAGACAAGCGGGATGCCAGAAGAGGAGGTTGAGGTGCAGATGACGGGCGAGAACATCGGCACCGTCATACTGGAGAAGGTCGGTGAACTCCTCGGAAACACCGATAAAATGGTCGGTTGCGGATTCGACGGCGCAGCGGCGATGAGCAGTAAGAACGTTGGCGCAGCGGAGGTGCTGAAACGCGCAAATCCGCTCTGTGAGTATTTTCACTGTGCAATGCATGCACTCAACCTCTGCGCAGCTGCAGGCTGCAAATAGCGAGATGTGCAGGCCTGTATGACCACGGTACAGACAGTCACATCATTCTTCAACATGTCAGCCAAGCGGATGCACGCACTGCAACGCACCATCCAAGCAAAATCGCCCCAGCAGCCTAGAAAGAAGCTGATCACTCTCTGCACGACGCGGTTCCTGGAGCGGCACGACTCCATCATCGTGTTCTGTGAGCTGCTGCCCGTAGTCATCCAGTGCCTGGTGGAGATGGAGTCGTGGCACTCCACAGACACGCGCTCAAAGGCCTTCCAGCTGCTGGGCTCGCTGCGGTCTTCCTCCCTCCTGGTGGCGCAAGGTGGGAGCACGTCACGGCACTGACGCTGGAAGGCGTCAGTGCCGTGCTGCTGCCGGTGTCCCGCGGGCTACAGGCAAAGGGCATCGACGTGGCGACTACAGCGCAGGGCCTGGACGCCTGCATCGAGACACTGCAAGGCTGGAGGGATGAGCCTGACGAGCATGTGAAAAACATCCTGAAGAAGGTCACGACAGCCAGTGACGGCAGTCGCTGATGACCTCGGCGTCGAAATCCGCCCTCCTCGGTGTCCAGCTAGGGCAACGTACCGCGCCAACGCAGGGAACTGCGGTGACAACACCGCCTACTACCGCATCAACTGTTCCTGCCGCTGCTCAGCGGTGTCCTAGAGCAGCTGAAGGCGCGCTTCGGTCTGAGGCAGCAGCTCTCCTTCAAGCTGGGCGGACTACTCCCCGCGCAACTGAAATCATGGGTCGAGATGGAGCCTGTCGTTCGACATTACAAACAGTTCCTGGAGGAAGAAAAAGGGGTGAGAGCCGAGTATGACATATGGGCCTCCATGTGGAACAAGCACCAGGAAGCGCAACCCAGCACCGCGGTAGCAGCCCTGGACAACTGCCCACAGCAACTGCTGCCAAACATCAGCAAGCTCCTGGAGGCCCTGGCCGCACTTCCCGTCACGACAGCAGAGCCTGAACGGTTTTTCAGTCGAGTGGCTCTGGCCGCCACGGCTATCCGTGCCGCAATGTCTGAGGAGCGACTGGAGGCTGTCTGTCTGCTCCAAGTGTACAGACAATGTCCGGGACTGACGGTGGAGGCCGTCCTGCAGGAGTTCTCGAAGAAGCCGAGGAAGAAAAACTTCGTACTGTAGAGCAGGACACGCTGACGTGTCAGTGGAGACCGATGGTGACCAATGCCGACCTCCCTCTCCGAAAGCGGCGCCGGGCTCCGCCAACCGCTGACGACGACGGCATAGCGGCGGTGCCGATGACTCGCCACAGACAGCCGCCAAGAGTGACCGTGCGGCCGCCGTAGCGACAGTGTTTACCCAGCCAGTGACGGCGTCAACCGAGGTGGCAGCATTCTGCGGGTCGGTATGTGTAATAATGCGATGGCAGCGAAATATAAAATATTGCGAGACTGAAAATTGAAATTTTTGTTTATCCTAAAAGTATATAATAAATTAAGGCATTCACATACAGCGAAAAGACGTACTATATTGTACTATATTTCATGTGTGCTGCTTGTTTTAATGTCTCCCGTTCGCTCCAGCTGCGGCTTAACGAACATTGCTATCATGGCGCCCCTGGATTTTTGGAAGGCGCCCCTAAATTGGCCTGCGGCCACCCCTACTAAAATATCCTGGATCCGCCCTTGTGTCTGTCTATCTGTCTGTCGATCTGTCTGTCTATCCTTCTGTCTATCTGTCTGTCTATCCGGCACCGCTCAGTTTATTCAGTTTAAAAGTCCCAGTTAATTCACGTGCTGAATTGGTGCGGATACCTCCATCCCGGAGATGCCAGCATAGGACATATGTGGGAGATGGGATAAGTCACCGACGCACCGGAGTTGGTGGGGCGGTGATCCCTTGACGGGTAATAGGTAATTATGTCCCATGCAGTTCCAGTTTCAGTCCAGTTAATTAACGTGCTGAATTGGTGCGGATACCTCCATCCCGGAGATATCAGCTAATCGGCCAGCGGAGCGGACGGGTTAGCACTAGTCATTACTATGTCATTCCTGTGAGAATTTACTAAGCGATCATGTCCTTAGAAATACTGATCGTCAAAACCACTTCCGATGTATTATTCACTTAATCATCATATTCATCACGTCAGTATGTATGTACCTTTACATTTTTTGTATTGGCAGTTGCGTTTCAGCTCTTGATTGCCAATAATAATACATTACATTGAAAACAAATCCGACGAGAAAACAAAATCCGGACGATAGATTCAACACAACCAAAAATGCACCTGGGTCTTCAAGAATGGCCTATAATAGCTTGATCCAGCAGGAATTGGGCTGATATCATGCGTATCCTCAGAATAGGAAGCATTTGAATATTTCCCATTGACTTATAATGGGGAGGTCACGAAATTGACCCGACATTAGGTCACCGATATACAAAATCCAAGATAAACGAATTGTAGGTATGTACCATTACCCGTCTGAAATCCTTTAAGTACGAAATCGATCGGCCTAAAACTGTGGCTGTGGTATGACCACACACTTTTTTGGAGGTGGGGTCACGTGACGTGGCCTGGTGACCTGACCTGAGATGACCCGTGGTCAAGAATTTTACAATATGTGGGCAATTGATTCCTTAACAGCTGTGCCAAAAACGGCGGCGCTGCAAGCCGCCGTTTTTTCGCTATTCTCGAAAAACCTTAGGGGGGGGGGGGCGGGGGGCATCTAAACGCCTCCCCCCGGCACGGCGCTGGAAATCCGGACAGTAAATTCCCCGGGGCCGGGTCATGGGTGCATATTTCCCAAGTGTATACAGCTGGCGGGCGTGTTTGGAAATAGCAATCACTTCGGGAGACATAAGTCAGTCAAAAATATAGATATTGCTTTGATTTTTTTTGGAAGCATCGTCCACACTTGGCACTTCAATATATATTCCGTTTTTTTTAAAAAATAATATGTTTGAAAAGTTTGATTTTGGGAAATTGTTCCCCAAAAAATACAAATAAATTTTTGGGGAACAATTTCACAAAATCAAACTTTTCAAACATATTCAAAAACCGGAAGATATATTGGAGAACTAAGTATGGACGATGCCTAAAAAAAAATCCAAGCGATATCTATATTTTTGACTGACTTATGTCTCCCGAAGTGATTGCTATTTCCAAACACGCCCGCCAGCTGTATACACTTGGGAAATATGCGAGCGGGGTACTAATGCATTTTCAATGGAGGTCCACTGTCAGAACAGTGAATTTCACTGTCTTGGGACCCCACCCCTCTAACTCGAAAACTAAAAGGGCTAGAAAGACGCGGAAATAAACATTCAAAAACTCTCGACAAGCACATTCGAAGATACTTAGATATGTTTTCCTCAAGTTAATATTAAAGTCACCAGAGGTCATCAAAGCTCAAATTTTCAAATTTTAGGACTTCGCTCCAGAAACCCCTAGATATCACTGGAACAATGATAGTAGGAAGAAAAAAAATCAATGGAAAGCTCTTGCAAAATACAATCGCTATGGTGTCATCGAATTTGAGCTCAGGTCCATAGTTTAGGCTCCAGAGCTCATCAAATGTCAAAAAGGCTATTACAAAAATTTATCACGGATAGCTTTTTACCTAATAACGACAAGGCAATAATTTGGACGCCATCGTGCTTGTCTCGTGAATACGCTTCGACTCATATTAGTGTTGACCAGGTCAGGTTAACTTACAAATGTGACCTCAGGTCCAGGTCAAGTGGTGGTGACCCAAGTAGGTCATGTAGCATATGTAAAGATGTGCCGCGATGAAATAAACACATTGGTGTCGATTTCACTTCTCTATCGTCATTATGTCGAGAGTTATTGACATCAAACTGTTGGTGACCTCGGATGACCTCGCCTGACCCTGTAGGGGTCACTGAACAAAAATGGCATCTCGCCGCATTGTGCCACATCTGTGCGATCTGTCAATAAAGCTGAAATCGATCAAGCCGTTTTCTCGTTGGCGATGCATTATGGTCACCATGCGACTGGCTGTTCGGCAGATTGAGATATGGTGGCAAGATTTGAGTCGTGTGTGATCAGATCAGGCAGCTAGACTCCGGATTATTTGGAAGGTGTATCTCAGTCGGGCAGAAACTCAACCAATTCCAAAACTGAAGACACAAGAGGTTTTCACCACAATTGTATTCATTGGCAACTCCACAAATCATCCACCATTAAATGGAGGACCCAGCGTCCCAGCATCGCGGGGATATATACTCAACACCAATCAAATTAGCTACACATAGATAGGTACTAAAAAATAGGTTCCAGCATTTACTTCTCAATAGCTCCACTGTTGTCAAATTACAAGCGAACTCTTCCCTTGTTTTTCTTTAAATATAAACGCACAATCGGACACACAGTAGATCTGACTATTTTTTACGACGCCAGTATTAGAGCGATTGGTTTATCTACCACTTAAAACTTTAAAAAATAGACAGAATCTCGCTTAGTTCTGCCACTTCACAACTGTTGCTTACGTTACAAGCAGCCTGCGTATAAATGCTTCAAGTCCGCAATTATTGTGTGCAATAGCTTCGATATCCAAGCTACCATATGCATGACGTCATACATTGTCATTAGGGTTTTTAAGGCCATGTGAAGGAGAAAAGAGAAACATGTCCATTTCTCGAAGGATATCCATTTATCGTACAAACAAATGTCATAATCGTTTTTTTCAAAACAAAATACCCCGGATAGCCAAATTTCAAGACATTTTTGCATGGTGACCTATTCCCTTGAATACTCAATACTGAACCTAATTTGCAATATGCAATCCACTTCTTGTGTAATGTGTCATTATTAAAACAACTGTTATCATGCTTTTATGTTTTTTTTGTGCTCACTGTTGAACTTTTACATGCGAATAACATTATCAACTATATACTATAATTGTATGTGTAAATATAATTTTCTGAACAAGAATAAAAGTATTTCATGCAAAAGTGACAAACAGTTCTTGGGACAATCAAAGTAAAACACAGTCTAATATAGACATATGCGAAGGATATTCATTCCTTCAGGATAGCACACTGGAACCTTGAGTATAACAACGATCAAAAATTGATACTAAAACTGCATGTGCACTTTTCTGAATGACTTTTACCATGCTTATGCAAATTTTAAGACTCCATTTCATTTGCGAGAAAGCTTCGTATTTGCTAAGGGCATTTCGACAGCCCGATAGGTCCGTTTATACGACGGCGATAGTGAAGCCTCAGCTTTTCATGAAGCTCGTAGTATCGACCCGCCAATAAATCGTGCAAGAGGTGGTATCTTGTGTCTCTTGATATAAGCACTAACTGACGACAGAGGCAGTTTTGACGATTAGACGACTGGGAACACTTCAATGTCGTGCTCCAATGCACTAAAAGCTCTAATTGCATGCGGAAGTAAAACGAAATGTTCACAATGGCGCCCGAAACAAATATTGCAACCTTCTGTCTACAGCAATATTCATGCGCAAATAATTAGCGTTCCATAGCTTGACAGCACACTTAGCACGATAAAACGGAATTTAAAATGGTTAATGTCCCTTTGAGCAGTCCCATACATGCAATCACGACAGGTGCATTGGAAGTACTCTGCGTTACTTTCCGCAGTATAATAGTACTACTCACGCCAGCCGATGAATTTATAAACTATGGATTTACTTATGAAACCAGTAAGACGCCTTAATCGGCGAAGGACGAGCGAGCTCGTAGAAATCACACACCAAATTTCAACTTAACCCTATTACTGTCGGGCTAAAACAAAATACGAATATGTCGGGTGGGGTGGGGGGGGGGGGGCTATTCGGCCCTTCGTATCTCGGAAACCGCCGGACCGATTATCTCCGGCAAAGCGGCATTCGATTCCTTAGAGCATGTACTACATTCCTATTTTCATAAATATGAAACATTTGTCATGAACAGATACAGGTACCAAAACAATGGTGGAAACACATGCATTTTTAGATTCTTACCCTGGGACGTTGTTTGAGCGCAATGTTTTCATGTTGTTGGATTTCGCCACCCAATTGTATGCTCTAACATATACTACTCCTACAGGTCCATTAGGATTGACTTCTTGACCGTGGGCACCTGCTTGCGATGGTACTAATCCACCTTCAGTAAGAATATCGCTGCAAAGAGCCAGCACCAGTGTATACGTCCGCAGCTACCGAAGATACTTGTTCAGCTCGGATAGTGCTGTTGTGCCCACCTCTTCGTCCGCAACATCATAGGTAGTATATGGAGTACTCAGGGGTGTAGCTTCTCCATTGACCCACTTCCTCGTCCAAGTTGAGGGGGGGGGGGGCTCAACTGAATAGGATCCTACACCCCTGGGAGTACTGGAGTACTGGCTTAACTCATGATAAACAGCGATATCGGTGACAGGAGAAGAAAGCCTTGCTGGAGTGTATAGAACAGTGTGATATACTGCGATATAATGCACAGCTTTCCTTGAGATTCGCTGTTAAGCTGCCCGAAAAAAAGAAGAGCTTCAGGCAGTGAAGGATTTGGAAAATGAAGTACATATATCACATACCTTCATTTTCTAGGTATTGTATTGCCTAAAGCTCAGGAGAAGGTAGTACTACCGTACATAATGTAGAAAGTAAGTGCTATACGTATCTTTTTACAGAAGTCCTTTTTTATCCTCCCCGTAACCGGTCCTCCGTCCTCAGTCACGCCCACATCAACCCGGGTCTGGTCGTCGCTGGCCACAGGGCATGTGGTGGACCTCGAGTCGCAACCCGGGAGTGGTGACGCCGTCATGGCTTGGACCCTCTTGGGGATGTCCATTGTCACCCTACACCCCTGAGTACACCCCTGAGTACTCCATACACTACCTACGAGCGTTAGGGAACGATGGCCTGGGGGTCCCATGACATGAACTCATCGTTTTTCTGGGTTATTAGCGGATGTCCACAGAAAATGAATTGTCATATGGTACAAAATATTGATTCTTCAATAGCCTGCGCGTATTGTCTATGGCAGTTTAATATAGGACTGGCAAAAAGTAAATTATTAAAAAATAATTTGGATTCCTGGGCGATCATGAGTGGAATATTTCATAAATGTGTACGTTTTCGTCTGACAGAACTGTTGGCGCGATTACCTACCTACCTTTACATTGCCTTTACCTTTCGACCTACCGTGCGAAAGCTCGTCAAAATTATTTTGAAACTATTTCAATCATGTCTTGGCTTAGGTCAATTTTGAGGTCACCAGAGGTCATCAAAGGTCAGATTTCCCAGTTTTAAGACTTCGCTTCGAAAACCCCCAAATATCTCGGGAACTATGACATCCAGGAACAAACAGAAAAAGCAATAGAAAGCTCTTGAACAATGAAATCGCTGAAGTGTCCTCACATTTTAGCTAAGGCAACAGTTTAGGCTCCAGAGGTCATCAAAGGTCAAAAAGGCTATTTTTGGCAAAACAGTTTTTTTCACAAATAATTTTTACCTAAGGAAGATAAGGCAATACGTTTGACGCCATCGTGTTCGTCTCTTCTAGGCACTTGTAATCATATTCGAGTTGACCAGTTAGATAAACTTAAAAATATGACATCAGATCAAGGTCAAGTGGTGACCCAAGTAGGTCATGTTGCATGTTGTGACACGTGCTCGACGAGACAGGCACATTGGTGGCTGTTTCATTTATTTATCTTCATTCTGTCGAGAGTTATTAACAAAGAATTGGTGGTGACCTCGAATGACCTCATATGAACTTGCAAGGGCCCCTGAGCAAAATATTTGCCTGCAACATCAAGAAGGGCTAGAGTAACACACCAGACTATACAAAGTTGTCCTGATCCGATGTGTGACTTCTAAATGGAAAGCATTTGTCAATTGTTTGTCGTTGCCAGCAATAATTTGCAAATGCAATGCAATTTGGCGGAGAACCATGCAACACTACAGGAAGATGAATGTTAGCATTGGATTCCCAGCACATTTGTCGATATAGAACGGGGGTACGTTTATTAAAACAAATTGTGCGTTGTTCATTCAATAACCACAAATGATCAGGGGAGTAGGCGTTTTCCGACATTTGTAACGTTAAATATCACCAATAATTATTTATATAATACACAAAGGCAGACCAACTGCAACAGTTACAAAGTACCGGAATTGATTAGCTGATACCTGCACAATGGTATTACCTGGAATGGGGTACATTTGTCACATTTCCTGAAGAATGCGTTGTAAACATGATTATATTACGAATTTAGCCCGTTTTCACTATGGTGGCCTTACGTTTCCAGCCGCCCTGGAGCGGCAAATGAGCGGCTCGGTCCGTAACGGGTGGACCATCGCCAGCAGGTCCCCACGGTCAAGAAGTCAGCCCTAATGCGTGCCTGTAAGCGTATGTGTGACGTGTGCATCACTTCAATTCGAAGTCATTTTGGGAGGAAACTTTTTGTCAAGAGGCTATGTGTTGAAACATGCAATGCCACGACGACTGATGTTTTGCTCATAAGTTACAATTTCCTTTGTCTTGATGCGACAAACTCTTTAGAAAGCCATTTGTGTCGGTATGGGTTATGCGTCGTGCATAGTGATGGAGTCCCAAAGAACTAAACATACCTATACGAGATAAAATAGCCATGCAACTGATTAAATACGAGGGAAATACATAGGACGAGGGATTATGCTGTATCTGTTTAAATATATCTAATTTACATTTCCGGAAGAACCAAAACAGTACAGGCATGTAATATCCCCGGGACAAAATAGTGATATTGGGATAGTTATATAAAAGTGTCAAATATTTGGCGATTTTTCCACCCCTAAATATATTTTATTTTAAAAGATAAAATGTATTGCTATATTTGGAATAAGCACAATCCTATTAACTAGGAAGAAGTGTGCAATGTCGAAAATATTATATTCGTGTCGTAAAAACGCGGTAACGAAATGGGCGATTTTGGGGTATTTAAAAGAGCTGAAATGTTTAACGTCTTTTGCGACCCCTAAATATCTTCCGATTAAAAACAAATATCACTGAAATCACCATAGTCTAAATACCAGGAAAACAGTATGCCACAAGGACAATTTTGAATTCGGTTCGTAAAATCGCGGAGACAAGATCAGCGATTTTAGGGCATTTATAGCAAACATGGAATTTTGGGCGATTTTTCGTGATCTCTAAATATTTTTATTTATTTCAAAATTGTTGATACCATTGGACTCAGCGTAGTCGAAATAACGGGAAACAGTTTGCCACTAAGAAAATTTAACATTCGTGTAAAAATGAACCACCCTAGCAGATGATATTGCATGAAATTACCCACTGCAAAATAACGTTCAGGGGCAACACAATGTGTGTGAACGGAGTCAAACACATGCTCCCAAAATCCGTCCCCGGAGTCGCCCTTGAGAAACAAAATTATTAAATAAATATGAAACGTGTGCAAAGCATTGCTAAAACAGGTCACCAAGTTTCAAGTTGATATCTTTTGCTATGTAGTTACACGTCGTGGTTCCACAACTTCCTTATAATGTCATCCCTGGAGCCGCCCATAACCTTCGACCATGCGCTTGCATCCGACCCCTGGAACCGTTTATGCCACACAATACAATTGTGATCCATGCAGATGATATTACACGAGATAGTCCACCGCGAAATCACGTTTTGAGTTACTAAACACAATGTGTGTGTACACATGCCCCCCAAAACACGTTCCTGGAGTCGCCTGTGGGAAACCCGATTTTTTTTTAAAATCACACAAGGTATGCAAATAACATCTAAGAAGATTTACTGAGTTTGAAATTCTTATCTTTCAGATTTCGATGAAATACCAGTGACCCCAAAATGCCTCCCACAATACGTCCCTGAAGGCGCCCAAGCGCAATCCCCATTTTGTTTTTATCATGTCTACAAAAAGCTGTAAGGAAACGTATGAAAGTCGTAGGCTCATATTTACAACGGTCAGAGTATGGAAACTGATTCCCTTTGAAAGCAGAGTCACGATGAAAACCAAAACATGCCCCCCCCTAAAAACTACGTCTGGAGCCACCCCTGGTAAGCTAACATTTTTTTAAACAAAAATGTGCCCAATGAATATTTAGGGAAATTCCAAAAGCTTGATGGCCGTATCTTTACTCGTTTGGGGACAGGAGCGGAAAAAACCTTAAGGGGGGTCATTTCAGACCCCCCACACTAATAGGGTTAACCCTCGCCCTACGGGGGGGGGGGGCTGACAGGCCTCCCTGAGGTTTTTCTTGCATAACTTTTACACATGCAGCACATCTTGGTGATTTTTTTTGGTAGCTGAGTTTACAACAATTATATGTATACTGTACAAATTTATTGAAATTGGTTAAGTAGTTTGGGAGATATTCATGTTTTGATGACGTCATGTTGTTGGAAGAATATAAATATTTTTAAAATGGTAGAAAACGGAGTTTTAAAGGCAATTGCAAACGCAATTTACTAAATATACAAAATGGCATTCTCTTTAAAATGGCAATCTCGAATTTGCAAAATTGTGGGTTTTTGACCCCTAAAAGAAAAAATAAACGTATATTTAAAAAAAAAAAATCCTACAAAATCAACATTTTCAAAGATATTAGAAAACCCGCAATATATGTGAGATAACTGAGTATGGACAATACCCATAACAAATTTCAAAGCTATATCTGCATTTTTGACCGAGTGATGGTTCCCTAAGTGTAAGAAACTGATTACATTTTTTTCATAGCTTTTTTTTATTTGTTTTGACAAGATACGACCAAATAATTACCTTCTCTGTATTTCTGAACCAAAACTGGTCTAGGAACATGCCTTTTATTTACATTTATCAATTTCTAATTTTGAGGTTTTCTGAAGAGCAAAATCGCTGTTCTGGACGTGGTAAATCCGAGTTCATTCACTTGACCTGGCAGGTCATCTGTTAACCTGAAACATAAAAATCGCATACTGTTCGATTTCTCTTATGACGGTCAGCGTACTGGTTCTTACCGCATTGCTCTAAGTTGCTTAGTTTAGAAGTTAACAGGGGGGGGAGGGGTCTGTCAGCCCCCCGTAGGGCGAAGGTGAAAAAAGCTCCCGTAGGGCGACGGTTAATCGGTCCAGCCGTTTCTGAGTTACG
Organism: Chirona hameri; assembly: GCA_036785665.1. Taxonomy (NCBI): domain Eukaryota; kingdom Metazoa; phylum Arthropoda; class Thecostraca; order Balanomorpha; family Balanidae; genus Chirona; species Chirona hameri. Next base: position 20,863 of record JAXIVJ010005344.1, on the reverse strand, counting down.
GAACAGGGGTGTGCACGTCCGCACGTGCAGTGTGACCCACAGTTTGACTTGCTGACAATAGCCGTTTTCACGAAGGATTTTGCGTTTGGGGCAATTGGGGCGTTTGAGGCGTTTGGGGCGATTGGGGCGATTGGGGCGTTTGGAGGTAAATGGGTTTATAGCTTGTAAGAACACTGCTTTCCCGGTGATTTTTGGTATCAATCACAATTTTATGAATTAATGTATAAGTATATGCTCTTACAATGCAATATTTACCGTTAGTTTGCTTTGAATATTCAAATTCATCAGCAAATCTGGCAATTTTGGGTTGTGTTAGTTCCTTCTACAAAACATGCACAAACACCCTAAAAAGAGGCTAAAAGTATACTAGTATACTAGCTTTGATTAAATAAAATACGCAATTGACAGTTAGTTAGGGCAAAATTGAAGATATTAATGACAAATAAATATAATATTATGATGAAAAATGCAATCAAATGTCAAAAGCATAGACAGACCCTTAATTCAACGTCGCTCCGTCCCGCTGAGATTGTCCAATTTAGAGCGGTAACTTCGTTGGCTTCCGAAAACCGGAAAAATCCTTATGCATTTCGAATCACCCCAAATGGTTTTGATTTGATTAATTGAGTAATTGATGAATCTCACAAAAAGCTGAAAAGACCTCAGAAAAAGCACTTTAAACCCATGAAACATTCGGGCTTTCTGCAGCCACTGGTACTGAAAACTCGCTCTAGATCGAACGGACGCCATTGCTGGGCGCAGAACAAGGCTCTGCGCATGCGCAACGTGACGTCAGGCGACCGGCCGGCGCCGGAGCCACTCCGGCCGGCTGGTCGCCATGGTGACCAGCCTGCCGGCGCCGGAGCCACGTGTGCAACGTGACGTCAGGCGACCCGCCGGTCCGTCGCCATGGTAACCGGGCGGCGGCGCCTGCGCAGAGCCAGCGCAGAGCCAGAACCAGCATTCCCGTCATCTTATAACAAATGATCAAAACGAAATCGCTAATTATCATTAATCCTTGCTTTCAAAAGTGAATATGACTGCAAATATGAATGGACTAATTCATCTAGTTTTCATTGAAATAAGCTGTTATTCCTGAAAACCATGTCGTTGCAAAATATGACCATTTCCCGAACCAGCCACTTCCGGGATTCGAGCAAGATGGAGTCGCACCAAACGCCCCAAACCGCCACAGCCATCTGGCATCAACAGAGCTAATTTAAGATGAAATTGTTAATTTTAAGTAAACTATGGTGTTATCATGAAATTATAATTTCCAGAAAAATGCATTAATTCATAAAGTTGCGATTGATACCAAAAATCACCGGTAAAAGACGCGTTCTTACGAGCTATAGACCCAATCGCCCCAAACGCCCCAAACGCCCCAATCGCCCCAAACGTAAAATCCTTCGTGAAAACGGCTATTAGCCGTTTTCACGAAGGATTTTATTCGCCGGGCGATTGGGGCGTTTGGGGCGTTTGGGAGGATTGGAGCGATTGGAACGTTTGGAGTAAATGGGTCTATAGCTCGTAGGAACACGGCTTTTCCCGGTGATTGTTGGTATCAATTGAAACTTTATAAATTAATGCACTTTTCTGGATATTCCATTTGAATGATATCACCATAGCTTACTTAAAATTAACAATTTAATCCAGTGGTGTCGATTTTTGAAAACGATTGGGGGGGGGGGGGGGCAGGGACGGATCCAAGGGAAGTCTATCAGCGTCATGGCTTTACTCATGTTAAAGAAATTCTAGGCAACTTTGACAAAGGAAAGTATTAGCCGTTTTCACGAAGGATTTTGCGTTTGGGACGATTGGGGCGTTTGGGGCGATTGGGGCGATTGGGGCGTTTGGGGCGTTTGGGGCGATTGGGTATATAGCTGGTAAGAACGCGGCTTTTCCCGGTGATTTTTGGTATCAATCGCAACTTTATGAATTAATGCATTTTTCTGGAAATTCCAATTTCATGATAACACCATCGTTTACTTAAAATTAACAATTTCATCTTAAACTAGCTCTGGTGATGCCAGATGGCTGGGGTGTTTGTGCAACGCCATCTTCCTCGAATCCCGGAAGTGGCTGGTTCGGGAAATGGTCATACTTTGCAACGACATGGTTTTCAGGAATAATAGCTTATTTCAATGAAAACTAGATGAATTAGTCCATTAATATTTGCAGTCATATTCACTTTTGAAAGCAAGGATTAATGATAATTAGCGATTTCGTTTTGATCATTTGTTGTAAGATGACGAGAATGCTGGCTCCGGCTCTGCGCTGGCTCTGCGCAGGCGCCGCCGCCCGGTAACCATGGCGACCACGTGGCTCCGGCGCCAGCCGGCCCGTTACCATGGCGACGGGCCAGCCGGTCGTCTGATGTCACGTTGAGCATGTGCAGAGCCGTGGTCTGCGCCCAGCAATGCCGTCCGTTCGATCTAGAGCTGCCATTTGTTAGTTTCAGTACCAGTGGCTGCAGAAAGCCCGCATGTTTCATGGGTTTATAAGTGCTTTTTCTGAGGTTCTTTCAGCTTTTTATGAGATTCATCAATTAATCAATTGATCAAATCAAGAACATTTGGTGTGATTCGTTGCTTAAATAAATGAGTAAGGATTGTTCCGGTTTTCAGAAACCAACGAAGTTACTGCTCTAAATTAGACGATCTCAGCGGGACGGAGCGACGATGAATTAAGGCCTGTCTATGCTTTTGACATTTTATTGCATTTGTCATCATAGTATTATATTTCTTTGTCATTAATATCTACAATTTTGCCCTAACTAAGTTCAATTGCGTATTTTATTTAATCGAAGCTGATTATCTAATAACCTTGTTAGCCTCTTGTGGGGCGTTTTCGGTATATTTTGTAGAAAGAACTAACGCAACCCAAAATTGCCAGATTTGCTCAAGAATTGTAATATTCAAAGCAAACTAACGGGAAATATTGAATTGTAAGAGCATATACTTATACATTAATTAATAAAATTGCGATTTATACCAAAAATCAACGGGAAAAGCCATGTTCTTCCGAGCTATAGACCCATTTACCCCAAACGCCCCAATCGCCCCAAACGCCCCAAACGCCCCAAACGCCCCAAACGCCCCAATCGCCCGAAACTCAAAATCCTTCGTGAAAACGGCTATTATTTAATCAATTCATAATACAAAAACAGACGAAATCTCATGAGTTTTGGATTTCTGTCGGACGGCCCCTCAAACCAACGGTTTTGGCCTGTCTGCATCCTCCAGAAGGCCCGAGGCCTTACTTGGAACCCTTACTTAGTAAGACGGCAATGTTAACCTGACATTGACTGGGGGGGGGGGGGGGGAGGATATCTCCCCTGACGTATTTTCGCAATAGCTAAAAAACCAATAGCGACATCAACGTGAAACTTTGGGTACCTTCTCCTACACCGACTTTACGTCTTCTTTGCATAAATGAAGCATTTTGTTTTGCAAAATCGAGATATAGCGAATTTAGTGAGGTTACTACACCCGAGTTTTAACTTTACTGAAATGAGGCCAGGTGGTAAAATGACTATCATGATCGAATTATACATGTAAAATAGTCCATTGAACATGTGTCGCATGGCTTTCGTATATTTTTATCTGCGCATAGTTACCTTTTGTGACCTGACCTTGACCGTGACCTTTCCAAAATTATCACTTTTGCTCATGCGAGATGTGCATTTTACCTTTAAGAGCACTTTGGGTGATAATGGTCGCAATCGAAGACTTTGGATGGAAAGTATGGCCCATACACTCAAATACCTCGATTTTAACCTTTTACCTTACCGTGACCTGATATTTGACCTCAATACAAACAAAAATATAGCATGATTAAATGCGTCTTATTGAGAGCTTTCGAATGCCTTCTTGCGCGTCTCGCTGCGCTCATTGATTCGAAAGATAACCAAGGGTCGATATCCCCCCCCCCCCCCCCCCCAGTCAATGGCGTTCGAAATTTACGCCATTGACTGGCAATTGACTGGCAATCGCAACTTTTCTGTTGTGGTATTGCCAGCATTTCATGCGGGGACAAACTTTATCCTCCATATTAGCCGTTTTCACGAAGGATTTTGCGTTAGGGGCAATTGGGGCGTTTGGGGCGTTTTCGGTATATTTTGTAGAAGTAACTAACGCAACCCAAAATTGCCAGATTTGCTCAAGAATTGTAATATTCAAAGCAAACTAACGGGAAATATTGAATTGTAAGATCATATACTTATACATTAATTCATAAAATTGCGATTTATACCAAAAATCAACGGGAAAAGAAAAGTTCTTACGAGCCCATTTGACCCATTTACCCCAAACGCCTCAATCGCCCCAAACGCCCCAAACGCTCCAAACGCCCCAATCGCCCGGCGAATACAATCTTTCTTGAAAACAGCTATTTACTGCATACCTATAGGCGCGCCCCTGAAAGGAGCCCCTCTCATGAAGAGACCATAAGCCACCTATTCCTGACCATCTCACGCTGCCGCCAAGGCTGCGGACGCATACGCAGGATGTGCAGGACCGCCGTGCTCCCCCTACCGAGGCCAGACGAGTCGTGCTGCCCGGCGGCCGCTGCGTCCGAGATATAACCATAAAGTATACACTAGTATGGACGTACGAGCCAGCCACGGTGTGGGATAGTGCTGACCCTGAGTGACCCCAGCGCAGCATCGTGACCCTCCGCCCGATTCCCACAACCTGCCTCACCTTCTTTTGGGCCTGCAGGCGCTTAGTAACCTGATGCCGAGGGGTGCCTGATGTATGACAAGTAGGAGATCGTGAGCGAAATGACTGTTAGGCGGGGCTCAATGGGAATATTTCGTTAAGATCATGAGATTCAAGCATGACAGCGGCGGGGTCGTCCATGAGGTATGCAGCGCATTTTATCGCCGATTATTTATCCAACTGCCCTTACGTATAGCTCCCGCGCACTGCCGGGGGTTCGCGCCAACCACGAACTGCCGGGGGGGGGGGGGGATTTTTTCCACCCCCATATGATCTCGAAAACCACGCAAGGTAGCGACAAGCAAAACACGGCGTTAGATAGCTCGAGACAAGCTCTACCGAAAGCATATAGGTATTTTTTTTAGGTCAGGTCAATATCGAGGTCCCCAGAAACCAAAGGTCAAATATCGGCTATATGAGTGTCCTTAACCCGCGCACTGCAATGGGTTTGCGCCGAACACGAACTGCATGGGGGGGGGGGGGTGATTTCCGCTCCCCGTGAGATCTCGAAAACTACGCTACGTAGCGACAAGCGGAAAACGGCGTTTGATAGCTTGATACAAGTTCTATCGAAAGTATTTAAGTATTTTGTTTTACGTCAGGTCAAAATTGAATTGAGGTCATCAAAGGTCAAATTTTCCAGTTTTTCTTCTGTTTTAGGACTTTGCTCCAGAAATTCCCGCATATCTCGGAAACTATCCTAGTTATAAACAAACGGAAAAAAGCGATCGGCAGCCATTGCAATTTTCAATCAACGATATGTACTCAAATTTGATTTTGGGTCAATATTTCTATGTATATGTATGTGTTTGAGGCTCCAAAGGTCAAAAAAGAAAAACACTTTTTTGTGCAAAACCGGTTTTCGCTAATCACTTTTTACCTAATAATGATAACGATTTTTTTACGCCATTGTGTTTGTCTCGTCAAGGCACTTCGCATGATATACATGGTGATCTTGTTAGGTCAACTTCACAAATTAACCTCAGGTCACGTGACCTTGATTTGAGGTCAATACCCAAGTAAGCCATGTTGAATATAGGGAGACGTGTCTCAACGTGACAAACACATTGCTGTCGGTTTTACCTCTACCTTCATTATGTCGCGAGTTATTGACAAACAAGTGATGGTGAGCTCGGATGACCTCAAATGACCCCATAGGGGTCACTGAACAAAACTTACAATTAGATCATCAAGAATATCTTAAAATAACATGATCCAGAAGTAATTGGACTAATATCATGCATATCATGCACGAAATTGACCTGACCTTAAGTTACCGATATCAAAATTCTGAGATGAACGAATTGTAAGTGCTTATGTCCTCATGGCAACCTATAAGTTTCAAACTGATCGGTGAGAAACTCTGGCTTTGGCACAACTGCAATCTTTTTTGGAGGTGGGGTCACTTGACCTGGTCTGGTGACCTGACCTGAGATGACCAGAGGTCATTTTTTTCATCAAAGTATGTAAAATTGATGTCCTAATAGGTGTGTCAAAACCCGGCGGCACTGCGCGCCGCAGTCTTTCGCTATCTGCGAAAAACCTGAGTGGGGTGGGGGGGGGGGCGGAAATCAACCCCCTTGCAGTGCCCGGGTTAATAAAACCACTATATCTCGATAACTCAAAGAGCTAGCGACGCGCAGAAACAAAGTGTTCGAAATATTATTCAATTTTCTGTCACTGAAAATTCATCAGAATTGAATCACATTGCTCTATACCTTGATTTGGTAAAGAGTTATTAAAGCAAAGCCATACGTGACCTGGGGGTCACCTGAGTTGACCTCGAAGAGGGCAAAGAACATAAATGTGACATAGGGTTTTCCATTTGGCACAAGAGTGATGGATCTTGTGAAAACTGGTAAAATTTAGCAATTTTCTATGGATTTATATGTGTTTTCACTTTCCTCCAATTGACTAATAATAGAGAGGTCACTAAATCGAACTGACTTTAGGTCACCTATATGAAAAGTTAAAGACGAATTGTAGGTACTTATGACCTGATACCATCCTGTGAGTTTCAAACCATTCGGTCAATCACGTTGGCTGTGGCACGACCGGAAACCTTTTTGGAAGTGGGGTCACTTGACTTGACCTGGTGACCTGAACTGAGATGACCCGAGGTCAAACATTTCACACCATGTTGGTAATTGATGCCCACGAAGCTGTGCCAAATTTGCCGGCGCTGCACGCCGCCATCTTCCTCTATTCATGAAAAATCTCAGGGGGGGGGGGGCGGAAATCTACCCCCCGACAGTGAGCGTGTTAAACATTCGAAACACTTCTTCTTACCGTCGATATAATCACGCAACTCTAGGTCTGAACTACAAAATATCATAAAAGAATGGACACTGAAGCGCCACTTCGCAAGGCACTCTGAATTCGAAGTCTCAGACTGCAATGCCGATGTAGGTACTTACAGAGGTAAAAGAAGCACTAGAGCTTTCCCCCGCATTAATCCGATTTGAGATCACTCAAAGGTACCTAACCCCCGAGTTACTGGGGTATATTTCATAACGCGACTTACGGGGGGCTATTTTTTGCCCCCCCTCGGATCTCCGGAACTATTGGACCGAATTAAAAAATTCAAACGGCATTCGATAGCCCTGGGAAATTTATCGAGGAAAACATAATATTGTTGACCTCGGGGTCACTGATGACGTCACAGGTAAGGTCAAGTACAAAATGTTTGACCGTGTGAAAAGGTCTCTATGGATGGAATTGTCGCGCAAAATTGCGATATTAAAGCATAAGCTGTCGATAAATCGGTATGATTTGTGTGTCCGACACTTCTAAGTACCTTTCTTAGCTGTTTATGACCTTGGGTCAGGTCAAGGTCATCCGAGGTCACGAGGTCAAACTGCAGATGATGGTCATTAGGCGTTGTAACACATGTTTATGTTTTTTTTTGTCTAGAGCGCCAAAAATTACTTTAGAACATTGTTTGTTCCATACAAATAGAAGTAAAAAGCAAAAACGTAAATGCGTTTTTTATGCATAGTGAGGTGGACGATTTTTGTCATTTAAAAGTAATAAGTCAGTCATTTTTAAAGATATCGACTTAAAATTTAGTACACATATTCACCGGACACGTCTCAATCACATATATTCCGTTTTTGTATATTTCTGATTTTTTCTTGAAATTAAAAAAAAAATGTATTTGGAATTCTACAAATTTTGAATAGTTTTTCTCTCGAAAATCCGAGATAACAGTTTGATAGCCCTGTCTACTGTCAGTAATTTGATTTAAGACAATTGAGTATATCTTAAATATCGTACCTTTGACAGCGTTTTCCGCAAACATTTATTTTGCAACAAAACCCGAAGAACGTCACTCTGGCGTCATTTTCGGTCGACCTTTCATAACCTCATATTTTTCCTTTTGACAACATGTGTAGAGTTGATGTGAGAGAAGGTATTGCAGGTTTGGTGTCGATACCGATGTTCGTTTAGGAGTTATTGCAGAATAACGGGGGGGATGGGGAATAGCCCCCCTCCCCCAGTAAGTCGCGGGTTAAAAGGAAATAATGACCTTTTCCCACAAAAATGGAATCGTCACTTCAAATCGACAGACGAGACCAAAATATATTGTAAATTTATTACATTTTGCATATTAACGTTCCTATCGAAAGATATTTCAAGTTAAAGTTGATAAGCGTTCCACACTTTCAACGACCCGTACCTACTCTCAAGTATTTGGTAACGAATTCCGGTGTTCACCAAAATCCGGTATTGCTTTTTGACGAAATGGTATGGAAAATATGCCTTCCACTCTGTTTATCGTGATTATGTGCCCCACTGCCCTTACAAATCAACAAACATTGAATGAAAAGGCAACCAAATTAGCAGTTAACTTATGCACCCAACGACGGCCTGTGGTTGTGGTTACGTGGTTGCGACCCTCAAGTTATGAAAATTGGTTCATGTATTTTTAACATTAGCAGTTTTGTTTTGTCTCTGGCTGTATATAACACTAGGCTTCAGCTTATCATTTTTTTCCTTTAAAAAAATCACGAAACAATGATAAAATGGCAATTAAATCGGAAGTTCACTTATGCACCCAACGGCGACCTATATATATATGTGTCGACGATTACCTATAATAGTGTCGGCGATTTGTTTCATTGACAAATCAGGGACGTTGTCACGCTTCTTGGCGCACTGACTTCATTTCTGGCCCTATGACTTGTTTACAAATCAACATTCAAACCAGAGATAGTGATGGATCATACTGTTCGTCACCATATGTAAGTACATATTTTTAATTTCCCAAAATGTAATTTTCGAAATGGAAAAAGCTGCTATTTCACTTTTAAATTGAGATGCAATCAATTTGATACCATACATGTGGAAGACAATAATGCATATACATAAATACAAAGGTCATTATTCCCCTTTAAAACAAAGCAATATGTATTGCGTGCTGTAATTTTTTAGAGTACAGAAAGCAAATGCCGGATGATGCATTCGTAAGTCATCGAGGAAAACAGTGCCTCAAGCTGTGTGTCATTTCCACATTGTATGTACAGTAGGCTACATCTGTCATTCAATTCACTGGTCAGTAGGCAAGTAGGTGGTTACCTCTCGCGGCGTCCAATTTTTATTTTTAGTGATGCTAGAAAAATGTGATTACGATCGGCGCTGGGGTATTTTTAGGAGTTCAATTTGCCGTTTTGGAATGACAACTTGCTGACATACACAAGTATGTACTTAGTATACCACTGTGAGCCACGTCACAACCAAATACATTATTATATGCTGCCATGATAAGTCAGCATGATATACTGACTTCAACTCTCCAACACGATCTACAACACCACATTTATGTATCACGCTTGAATTGTAATAACGTGATTGGTATTCTTCCTGTGTCCATATGTGTCCGTGCCACCAAGGTTCCCGTGCATCCTGAGATTAATTTAAAACCAATAACATATCCTACTATCCCTCATATCCCACACGTGAGCAGATAGTGAATCCGATCACGCACAATGACTATTGTTCTGGTCTTCGACTCTTCACTCTTTAGGTCGTGAGGTGTTTTCAGGTTGCTCGCGAAGAAGGCGATTAAAGGGGCCTGCAGGCGCTTAGTAACTGGATGCCGAGAGATCCCTGGTATATGACAAGTAGGAGATCGTGAGTGAGTGTCGTGAGATCGTGAGAGTAGGAGATCGTGATCGTGGTCACCTTGAAAGTTGTCTTGAAATTCAACCATACGGTGCATCTTGAGCCTAAAACCAAGGCCCCCCCCCCCCCCGAGAGGCAAGCGGGGGTGCCGACTGCACAATCACAACGCATTATGCCGCCCTCGGAAGGCATCATGCCGCCCTCGCAAAACATCTTGCCGCCCTCGAAAGGCATCATGCCGTCCTCGGAAAGCATCTTTCCGCCCTCACAGCGCATTATGCCACCTTCGGAAAGCATCATAGCGCCCTCGGAAAACATCTTGCCGTCCTCGGAAGGCCTTTTGCTGCCCTCAGAGCGTATTATGCCGCCCTCAGATCGCATTATGCCGGCCTCGGAAGGCCACGGAAGACATCTTGCCGCCCTCAGAGCGTATTATGCCGCCCGTGGAAGGCATCATGCCGCCCTCGAAAGACATCTTGCCGTCCTTCGAAGGCATCTTGCCGGCCTCAGAGTGCATTATACCGCCCCTAGAAGACATCTTGCCGCCCTCGGAAATACTCGGAAGACATATTGCCGCCCTCGGAAGGCATCATGCCGCCCTCGGAAGACATCTTGCCGCTTTCGGAAGACATCTTGCCGCCATCGGAAACCATTTGCCACCCTCAGAGCGCATTATGCCGCCCTTGGAAGGCATCATGCCGCCTTCGGAAGGCATCATGCCGCCTTCGGAAGACATCTTGCCGCCCTCGGAAGGCATTTTTCCGCCCTCAGAGCGCACTATGCCGTCCTCAGAGCGCACTAGGCCACCCTCAGAAGACGTCTTGCCGCCCTCAGAAGGCATTCTGCCGCCCTCAGAAGGCATTCTGCCGCCCTCAGAAGGCATTCTGCCGCTTCATAGTGCATTATGCCGCCCTTGGAAGGCACCATGCTGCCATCGGAAGATATTTGCCGCCCTCGGAAGGCATCTTGCCGCCCTCGGAAGGCATCTTGCCGCCATAGGACGTGTTATCAAGGGGGCGATACATTTTGGGAGAGGGGCGCACAGTGACGTGCGCAGAAATTCACTAAGGACCAGGCCTCGATTTTTCAGTGGCATCAATTTGACATGAATTTAATTTATCTCAATTTGATAGGCCAGACCAGAGGCACGTTATCAAACTCTGCTCTGGTGGCTTTTCTGCAGTCTGGACGGTGCTGAACCGGCATTCTGCTATACCTATTGACGGCCATGGGAGTTATGTGTGTCTGTCAGTGGTGTCCCTGTAATGTTGTGAGGGGGGGGGGGCAGTTTAACACGCGCCCTGGAGGGGGGGCGAAATCCGCCCACCCCTCCGGTTTTTCGAGGATAGCGCAAAAACGGCGGCGCGCAGCGCCGCCGTTTTTTGTATACCTGTTTAGAAATGAACTTCCCGCATTATGTAAAATTCTTGGCCTCAGATCATCTCAGGTCAGGTCACCAGACCAGGTCACGTGATGACCTCAGCTCCAAAACGTTTGCAGTAGTACCACAGCCACAGTTTTACGCCGATCGGTTTCAATCTTGCAGGACTTCATAAGGTCATAGATACTAACAATTTGTTTATCTCGGATTTCTAATATCGGTGACCTAAGGTCAGGTCAATTTTGTGACCGCCAACACGGTTGTATCAATAACTATCGACATAATGAAGATAGAGAAGAGAAAATGGTACCAATATGTTTGTCTCGTCGAGACACGTCCCCCAATATGCAACATGACCAACTTGGGTCACCACTTGACCTTGACCTGAGGTCAAATTTCTCAGTTGACCTAACCCGGTCACCATGAATATGATTCGAAGCGCCTTGACAAGACACACGCGATGGCGTAAACATTATTGCTTTATCTTTATTAGGTAAAAGGTTATTTGGGGAAAACAGTTTTGAAAACAAAATCACCTTTTTGACATTCGATGACCTCTGGAGCCTAAACTATTGACCTGAGCTCAAATCTGAGGACACCTAAGTCGATTGCATTTTTCAATGACTTTCGATTGCTTTTTTTCCGTTTGCTGCTAACTATCATAGTTCCCGAAATATTTGGGGGTGTTCGAACCGAAGTCTTGAAAACTTGAAAATCTGACCCTTGATGACCTCTGGTGACCTCAATATTGAACTGAAAAAAACATAACGAAATACTTTCGAAAGAGCTTGTCTCGATCTATCTAACGTCGTTTTCCGCTTGTCGCTACGTTGCGTGGTTTTCGAGATCATAGGGGGGGGGGGGGCGAAATCCGCCCCCCCTCCAGGGCGTGTAATTATCAGAGGCCCTCCAGGGCGCGTGTTAAACGGCAGCACGGCACGATGCGGGGTTATGTGCGTCTGGTGGACTGCGTTTGGCCGCGCAGGGTCGGCTCCGCTGCTGTTGTCAGGGTATGTGTGTCTGGCTGGTGTCGCTCTTTTTATGCTATGCATCGTGGTTGTTTGTTTGGCAGTCGTTTGCTGATGGCTAGAGGGAGAGGGTGGAGGTGGTGGGTTATGTTCATCTAGTATCGGTCTCCCCATGTTGTGCCCGCCTGGCAGCACCCGGCCATCGCGGCCGCGGTCGGTGTTGCCAAGGCCCTATAACCGGTATTGCATGTGGTTGGTGGCCGAGCGGAGACGGTGGGTTATGTGCGTCTAGTGACGGTATCCCGCGTCCTGTGCTGCTCCGGACGATCTGGGCCCACACACACACACACACACACACACACACACACACACACACACACACACACACACACACACACACACACACACACACACACACACACACACACACACACACACACACACACACACACACACACACACACACACACACACACACACACACACACACACACACACACACACACACACACACACACACACACACACACACACACACACCTCTCTGTGATGCGATGTGTGAAGTTGTGTCCCGCGGATGTACCGGTTCTCGCTGTGATGGCCGTGCAGTGCCTTGATGTCTGCGATCCCATGAATCTGCGGTCGGTGGGCGGCATGTTTGATGGTGGTGGTGGTTCTGGTGACGGGAGCAGATTATGTGAACTATGTAGCACACACACAAAGTGCGTGTGGCGTCGTGGGTCGTCTAGGCCGGGTCTCTAGACTCGCTCCCGGCCCGGCAGACGAGCCGCTGCCTGCCGAGCGGTCCCTGGTCCGCCGCAGCGGCCGTCTCAGGGCCCCGCAGCCTCTTCTTCGGTGGCGCGCTGCCGCCGGCGCCTGCCTGCCTGGTCCACCCTCCGCCAACGCCTGCCTGCCCGGCCCACCCTCCGCCGGCACCTGCCTGCCTGGCCCACCCTCCGCCGGCGCCTGCCTGCCTGGCCCACCCTCCGCCGGCGCCTGCCTGCCTGGTCCACCCTCCGCAGAGGCGAGAGACACACACTGATGAAACACGGCTACTGGATTTGAAACACTTTGGAATGCATGCGTGAAAATAGTTAGCAGAATATATATTTGAATGAAAATGCTGATAACGTAGGTATCCTGAACCGTAGACGGATTTCTTGTTTAGGCAGGGAAGCAGGTGATCTGGACATTTTGTAAGAAATTCAAGTTCGTGGATTTTTTAAATACATTTTTGTTGTGGGCTCTTGCAGATCCTGGATTTTTGAAAACTTGTGGAATCTTACTGGATCCTGAATCATTTAAAGCTCCAAATTACGGGACCTTGCCGAATCCTGGATCTTCTGAACTTTTTTTTTGTCGTGGGATCTGGTTATATCCTGGACCTTAAAAACACATTTGCATGGGATCTCTTGTATCCTATATTTCCCAAGGCACATGTCCGGGACTGATTATGAAACATGAGAAAATGGCGCTCAAGACATCCTGGAACCTGGCAAGTGCACAATGACGCCTGCAAATATAATGAGAAAGATTCCGCCTTAGACATATCATTAGTCGGACTCTATTCAGGGGCGTCGCCGATAATTTGTGAGTGGGCGGGGACGGGAACGGGGGGAGGGGGTTGGCTGAAATGACGAAAAAATATACCCCCATTTTGATGCGTGTGTTTAAGCCTTTGCAGCATTTTTAATGTGGATTTTCATGTTATAGAAGGTACTTGTTATTTAGCGTTGCCAAGCAGCGTGAAATTTTTACGGGTTTGCCAGATAAAGCCCAGAAATATAGGCGATGGGACTAGAGAATAAGAAGCTAAAAATTATATTCATTCAATTTAGCGTTACAACGAACCGAAGACAATGACGATGGCTTCGTTATGACGATGACCACTGATATGACGCCGCGAAGCGGCGTGAAATTTTTAATTTTAGGTCGTGGAAAATTAAATGTTAATATTGGAGCCAGACCGTGAGTGGAGCCAAGCCAAAGGTAACCCTTTTCCTGGTTGCATATCTCGGTATGATTAAAAATATTGAAATGAGTGTAGTTTTTCATATACATTAGCCTCGAATAGCAAATCACGATGAACGGTGGCAGTCAGCGCTCAATAGTACATACATGTGATAATAATAACTGTATACATATGTACCAAACTGTAACAAACAACTGGTAACAGTGCAAATGGTTTGAAAGCAGTAACCATGTATACCTTAAACCTTTAAAATTTTCTATAATTATATTTTGAATTAACAGGGAGATATTGCATTCATCCTCTGGCAATAAGAATGCTCAATGTACCATACATAACCTTTTGCAGATTTGTAACAAACAATATGCAGCCCTTTCCCAAATGGAAACTACAACCTTGGACTCTGGAGTCGAACATTCTGGACAAATTGGAGTCGAACATTGGCAAGTTTTACATAATAATGGAGCCTAATTAACCCTCACCAGTGCAGGGGCGGGGGATGGGGATTCCCCCCCCCCCACATTTCCCCCATCCCCTCGGTTTTTCGGCAACAACTCGCGTAGTGATCAACCGATTGCGATGAAACTCTCAGTACCCTATCTTTGAGCAATTCAACACATACTCTAAAAAAAACTTCTTTCCCCATGACCCGTGACCTATGACCTGTTTTTCAAGGTCATGTTAGGCGCAACTGGCGTCCCGTAGTATTGATGCTTGTAACGTGTGCAGTTTCCTAGTGTTTGTTGTTCAGGAGCAGATGCACAGGTGTTACCAGGTGACATTTATAGTTTCCACCGAGATCGTGACCTCCGATGACCTGATATGACTTTTGGGCCTCTGGCAGTTTTTAGGACATTTTGTGACGCTGATTTCAAATTTGGCATCCATTTTACCTAATCAGATGTTCCACTGGGGTCATGCTCTTTCGGAGGTCAACCGAGGTCACAGACCTCCGATGACCTGATATGACCTTTTTTGATTTTGGTAGTTCTTGGACATTTTGTGACGCTGATTTCAAATTTGGCAGCCAATTTGCATAACTATATGCTCATTCCCGATTTTAGCTCGATTATAGTTCGATTTCTACACACGCACGATTTTGATGATATCTGGTCATTGACATGACTTCATAGGTCACCATAAAGAAGACCTCCATAAAAAGTGGGGGATTAAACCCCCCGGTTTTCAAAAGTGGGGGGTCGCGACTCCCCTGACCAACTCGCGACTCCCCTGTCTGCGACGCCCCTGCATGTTTCCAGAACTATTGAATAGTTATAATATCGCCTAAATCAGTAATTAATTCCTTGGAATGGATAATATACTAAGACTTGTATATCAAACTTTTTACAGCTTTTCAGAAATGTTTAAGAATCTTTTCAGCGCAATAATCCTTCGTGAAAACGGCTATTATGTCATTATCTTGCACAATGATAGCAGGACTTTGCTGTTCTTACAGTTCCGTTCTTACTGTTCTTACAGCAGGGCTTTACAGTTATTTACTGGTTGCCCGGTCAGATAATAACCGAAGGTTGGTTGAACATTGGATAACACTATTCTTTAGAATTGTGTTTCCATTGTGAAACAAACGTGAGCTGTTCGATTGGAGGGGGTTTTACAAAGGTGGCCGCAGATTAGTAAATAAGTAGACGGTAGCCGCTGTTATCACAACATGCATTCCGTAAAACAAAACCACAGTTGTGAAGTAATGTAACCGCCACCACCGCCACCACCACCACCACCACCGCCGCTGCCGCCGCCGCTGCCGCCGCCGCCCCCGCCGCCGCCGCCTCCGCCACCGCCACCGCCACCGCTGCCGTCACCTCCGCCACCGGCACGGCCGCCCTTGCCCTTTGCCCCCAAAGGACTCGCCGTGATCATGACTTGATCACTTCATGAGTCGTTACTCATTTACCGAGGTCGCCTGGTATATAAGGCTGAGGGTGTCAGGACCAGCCACCAGATCCAGCTCTGAGCACCAACAGACAGCAGACGACGCGGAGCCACCATGCTGAGAGTATCGGTCAGTCTTTTTATCTATTTTTTTTCTTCTTCTCTTATTTAATCTTTATTTTATTTGTATTTTCTCTGTTTTATATTTCCCTTATTCGTAATTTTATGTTATGGTGATAACCGGGAAGTTCCGTGTTCTGCCGTTTTGCTTACACGGGAGTGTAGTATTTCGCATATATGTAAATGATTAGCAGTCCATCCCTAAATTCCCAGGTGGTGGATAATTTACTTTTGGCTGTTATTTCTTGAAGCAAACTAAATTATTTTGAAAAACGTAATTTTACACAAATATGTCACATTGATATCACGGCACAAGAAATGTTATAAATGCTAAATCACATTTCAGATGGTCATTTGTCTGGCTGTGGCCGTGCTGGGGCAGCAGCGGTTCGGACAGCAGAGAACGGACAAGGACAGATCGGACAGGCACGGTTCGGACAGCCCCAACTGCGGCAACAGCGATTCGGGCAGCAGCAGTTTGGACAGCCTCAGCCTCGTCAGCCGCAGTTTGGACAGCCCCAGAAGCGCCAGCAGCAGTTTGACCAGGAGCCGCTGGTTCAGCAGTTGGGACAGCCACTGAGGCAGCAAGAGACTCGCGATCCAGTACCCAGCCTCCGCATGAACAACGATCAGGGCCCGGATGGCAACTTCCAGTATGGGTGAGTTTAACGGCGCTGGTCAGTGGTCAGTACAACCGGCCCCTTTGTGATAAATGTTTGTTGTTGAAAAGACAAGATATGAGGATTAAAATATTTTGATAGGCAATCAAAATGAAAGCAAAGCTGTGGGCTTCCAAATTACATATTTAGTTTTTTATTTCTCTTTTTATCCATTTTTCGTCGTCTTGAAATGCGTTTCAACTGTCACGAAATCTAGCAAGATACTTTTTTTTAAATAAAAAGCTAGCCTTACAATGTTGTCAGAATTCTTCAACTTAATTTTCAACCATTTGGATTGATACTTTGTTTGCCGCTTCATCATTGATTTGACCTCAATTAATCATAAATATTTTAACATTACGAGTTAATTTAATTTAAATAAGCAAAAGCTAAGATAATGAGATATGCTATATCGGCCACATCCCTAGAGGGCACTTCCAGTTTCGTGTTTATTCATGATTCGTCGTACCCTGAGTAGATGTTCTCGGCCGAAACACCTAACTCCGAACGGTTACGAATTCCCTCCGCCTTAACACAAGCGCCCCCGTATCGTGTGTCGCCAGATACGAGTCTGCCGACAGTGCTGTGGTGGAGACCCAGGGGGAGCAGAAGCAGATCGGAGACGGTGTCGGCACCGTGATGCAGGGGTCCTACTCCTACACCGCACCCAACGGCGAGCTCATCCAAGTCAGGTCAGTCAGGCGGTGGACAGGTTGTGTATAGTGGTTGCTATATTATCTCACTAAGTAAAAATGTGTTGTATTATAGTCAACATGTCTCCTATGGTTAATAAAGTTGTTTTTAGTCATTCTGCTTCACATTGCATTGGTCAAATGAAGACAGCTGATCAATTTATATAAACCCGTAAAACGCCTTTTTGGGCGATGACCGAGCGAGCGCGCTCTGTTAAAGCTAAGACAGGTTTGAAATATGAGACGGTAAGGGAGCATACGTGGTAGTAACACAGTCATTTTAGTCCTCCAGAAAAATTGCCAGGCCTCAATGCATGCAAATATAAAAATTACATTGCATTAAATTGTTCATGATCTCCTTTCTCAAATCCGCCAAAAGGGAGTACGTCCTGGGCGCTGCATGCTTCAGCGTATAAATTAATGCTTAGAATAATACAACCATTTTTGATCAAGAATAATTTTTGCAAGGTGTTTTGATCATTTTGACGTTCGCGTGTGCTAACTGCCACGCGCTGTGGTACCACCTCTATCAGAACGCACCATACCAAAAACAAGATTGATTTGATGGACCTATCCAATGGTGAAAACCCAATCTCAATCGGAGCAGTGGTTGCAAAGTTATTAGCTTCCAAAAAGCGTCTGTATGGTCGGGTCGGGCCGGGTCGGGCCGGGTCAAATGTAAATTTGTCTAGTAAGTTGACGAGAAACCTTACTGGCGCTTCGCGCACGCTCGGTAATACAGTTTTCTCAAAGATGCAAACGTGTTGTACTTCTTGCAAGTGTTAAGAAGCACTTCCCTATTACAGTAGGATGTATAGAACACGAGACATATTTGCACTGGCCGGAGAATACCGGGCCTTCCAAAGCGTTATTTCAATGTTTGTTCTGTTTCAGATGGATTGCTGACGAGAACGGTTTCCAGCCAATCGTCTCTCGCAACCCAAGCCAGTAAATGGATGTTCCTTGCCCACACTTACCCAGCAGCAAGACAGCTACACCAATGCCCCTGGATCAGCCACAGTGCTCAACGACCTCTGATATTGCGACAGCAAAATCTTCCCGCATTTACGGACTTCCTCGTGTTTTCATAACTAGTACTTCTGCAATGCTATTCTGCTACTACTAGTGAGAAAGTCTTTTAGTGTTGATAAAATAATGAGGAGTAGAAAGAAATAGATACGTTTCCTGTACGTGCTTTCTGTAATAGTGCCTGTCGGTGTTTGAATGTATGAAGAATATATGGCAACTGAGATGATACAATTTGCTACAAAGCGTGAAGGCAAAGTGAGGCCTTGCGGTTACCTACGGAAACTATTCAAACGTTTTACTAAGTGAGCTCGATAGGCACTTGACACTTTACGAGTCATGAATTCCACTCAGAGACCCAAAATAGTCCGCTGTATTCGGAATAACAAATAAAATCACAATATTGAGCTTGCACTGGCGCAATGACTACAGCCTTCCTGGAACACAGACAGAACAGACACCGAGCAGGCCGCACAAGGACAGCTGTTGAGTCTCTTGTGTAGTTCAATACAGTCAGCGGTCCTGGAACACAGACATAACAGACACTGAGCAGGCCGCACAAGGACAGCTGTTGAGTCTCTTGTGTAGTTCAATACAGTCAGCGGTCCTGGAACACGGTCGGTCCTGGAACCGCGCATGGATTTGTGCGCGGACATTCGACAGCGACAGCCCTTTTAACCGTTGCAGAAGACATTCTTAAGGGAATGAATAATTCTGAAGTTTCGCTTTTAACTCTTATAGATTTAAGTCGCTGCTTTGATGTTATTAACCATGAGACTTTACTTAATAAGCTAGGACTGCTTCAAATCGCCCCGGGATAGTTCCGTAGATATTTAGAGGGTCACACTCAGAGTTAGAGTCGGTGATGACCTTTCGAAGCCGCTCCCCATATAAATAGGCACTTTCCAGGGAACGATATTAGGAAGCTTATTGTTTAACCTTTTAACCAACGACATCTCATCTTACATTCCATCGAAGATAAACGGATTTAAGGTAGCATTTGTCCGCTACGCTGATGATACACAGATAGCATTGACCGGTCCCAGAAAACGCATAGAAGAGATGAAAAGCTCACTCGAAGAAGTATTAGACACGCTGGCCACTTGGTTTATGCAGCATGGTATGAAGGTCAACGCCAGTAAAACAGAACTGATACTGTGTGGAGACAGGCGCCAACTGAAGCTGATGTCTCACTTGCCCGAAGTGCGCTTTATGGGTGAACGTCTTGACTATGTAGAAAAGGTTAAGAATCTCGGCGTCATAATGGATTCTGAGCTATCGTGGAAATTTCATGTTAAACATGTAACAAGTCGGTGCTTCGGTATTTTGATTGGATTATTTCATGTCAGAAATGTTCTACCGTTAAGTCTGCTTCCAAGGATCATAGACTCGCTTGTCATGTCTCATGTCCGCTATTGTATACAAGTGTTCGGGAGTGCTTGTCATGGTGTTCTGTCAGAAATTCAAAAGGTTATCAATTTCGCTTCGCGTATTATTTCCGGAAGACGTAAATACGACCATATATCCGATGTGCTTCAGCAACTGAATTGGCTTAATGCACCACAGCTCGTAGCATATTTCGATCTGAATCTGATATATATATATATATATATATATATATATATATATATATATATATATATATATATATATATATATATATATAAATATATATATATATATATATATATATATATATATATATATATATATATATTGAGTGAGATGACTATGTATAGTTTTAAGTCCCATGCTCGTAAGCTTGTGCAGCGAATGTAAGTATAGTTAGGCTGTATCATCATATGACTGACATGTGATATAACTTTGTATGACAATGGTTCACTAATAACCTCAATCGTGTGGATGAACCTGCTGAAGTGCAATAAATAAATAAATAAATAAATAAATAAACACAGACAGAACAGATACTGAGCAGGCCGCACAAGGACAGCTGTTGAGTCTCTTGTGTAGTTCAATACAGTCAGCGGTGTCACCATCATTTATACGAAGGGCAATGCCCCTCTCAGGTTCCTGTTTGTGTGTGTGTGTGGGGGGGCATTTGTCCCTGATGCCCCCTGGATCCGCTAGTGCCAGAAATTACCCCCAAGGAGAGCCTCTACCAGACACTTAATGGAATTCATTTTCCCATTTTCAAAATTTGCATAAGCAATTGCGAAAGTTGTGTCGTGCCGCGAAGCAGCGCGAAATTTTGCGTTTTTTTACTTTGGATGGCTGGATTTTGACTCCTGCAAAGACCATTTTTACGATTGTACGATAAATTGGGAACGCGCGGGGGCATACTTGTATTGAATT